>WWET01000171.1:726846-740480 GCA_011038615.1 Limnodynastes dumerilii | reverse complement strand
CCATCTGAAGCCAGATTCACGCTGTATCCTGACCCTCCAACATGACCCATTCCACCAAGTACAAAATCCGGTCCGCTGTGAATATAGGCTGTAGAACAAACCCTAGTTGCCCTTATTCAGCCAAGTCATGAAGGCTCCCTGCTCCCAGTCACATTCATAAACCTGTAAAGTCTTCTCCTGTCAGGCTGAGTGGGCGTTCAGTCAGCTGTGTTTCATATCTGTCTGCGGCTGGTTGAGTAATCCTCAAAAAGAAAAAACAAAAAAAGATGTTTTTCCCAGCCACTGCAAACTACCTGTCTGGCTCATCACAGCGTTTATAGCTTACATGACAGCACTGTTTTTGTTTAGCCTCCTATGGCTGCAGGGAGATCGAAACACCTTGTCAGAGTCTACATCTCATCAACAATTTACCCTGTGATAAGAACAGCAAACAGATAGATGCTGCTCACAGAGATTCACGGGGCAGATCCAGAGCGTTTTTACGCTAGCCGGAGCCATAAAAAACGCTATTTTGCAGGACCTGCGCCTGTGCGCGGCAGATGTTTCGTCACGTAACTCGGTATGTACGTACCATCCTAGTATCAAGAGCGTGACTACTAACGAAGGAGCGTGCCAGCCATATGACACCCCGTAATTACGCTTTAGAGGCGGGGGGAGGCAGTTAAATCGTACAGTATGGGCGTGTTTAGGCGCATAAGTACATGTAGCCATTACGGCTGACAGGAGTTTCGCTTTAAAAAAAGTTAAGGTAGGGTTTGGAAAGCGTAAAACGGCAAAAGTACGAGCGAGTGGAGTGCATAGTAATTACGATAGCGTCAATACGCTACGCGTTAAAATGTAAAAGGAAGGTAGGTCTGGATCCGGCCCCATGTTCCTATTCTTTATTGTCAGGATGAAGCATAGAGCAATTACACAAGACCAGCACTGATACATAAATAGGCGGTTATACAGTCCCAGGTCCCTTACTAACACACAGTTTCCTGTCTAGTCACCAGACACTAAGCTGATGTCGGTCATCCCGCCCACAGTGCAAACCAGCTATTAAAGGTCTTCTCCCTGGCACTAACTAACTAATTAGACTCGGGTCTTCCACCTGTGTGTGTTCTGCAAGATAGTGGGCCGTATTCAGAGAACCGTTTTTTTTATGTAGGCAATTATACGCACGGCCGGAGCAAGGAAACACCCACCAACACCCCCGACACTCCCCTCTCCCGGATGTGCTGTCGGTGACTTACGAGTCCCTAGACCACTGTTCTTTACGCGTGTACTTACGTGCGTATATGTGCTCCGTCCATGCGATTCTTTATAACCGCGCCTCCATGCATTCATTTAAATGCCTCCCCTCACCCACTTTTATGTAAATTTTCCCGTGCGTCGGATTCCCGTGCGTATGTGCGATTCACAAACATCCGTTAGGCACTTACGTTTGTATAGACTACGTAAAGTACGTAAATAAAGTTACTACGCATGTGCAGTTGATCCGATCCTAAAAATACGCACGCATCTCCCCTCAAAAACTGATGTCTGTATACGACCCATTGTTTGGAGGATTAACCTTACCTGTCGCTGAAGGCTGCAGACTCCCAGCAACATCCACCCATAAAGGGATATTAATCAGAAACACTCTTTTATTTTTAAATGCCACATTGTGGGAGTAATGTTTATCTCTTCTCTTCTGTTGTATAGGTTCAGAATTGCTGTGTAAAGCTCCACTGTTGCTTTATAACAGCACATTAAAGTGTTTATGGTGTCAGTTTTTGATCCAGGAAGCTACATTTTTAATATGTGAAAAATTCTTTGTCGTCTTGCAGGGCTCACTGTTCAGTACAGTTGCGCTGATTGGACTTCTCTTCTTCACAATTCCATTCCCTTAGTCTAGAGGTCCGCTGACGATTGGAGTTAAATGTGATTGGATATTCATGCAAATGATTGGAAGGGATACAGAGGCGCTGAACTGCATTATCTAAACTTATATACATTGGCATTTTAACCACTCCTACTCGCCCAGACTGACTTTCAGCAGCCATGGCCTATGTTTTATATTATGTTTTCTGATTCAGGTGGGAACATTTGCGCAAGTTCGGAAGCCTGAATGTGTGCGCAAAGAGGGGGAATTCCTATACTGCACACTGTATAAAAGGGAACGTCCTCTTGTGAACTTAACCCCGCCCCTCTGAAGTGTAATTGGACAGATTCCTAATATGTGTTGCATTGGGATTTCCGAAGCAGTATCCACGCTCAGGTAACCACCCCCATAAACCGCACAAAATTCCGACCCCAGGAACCTAATTTCTGAAATGTTTGCATTTAAAATGGACACAACGAGTTATCTGAAGTCTGGATCCAGCCCATTGCCCTTAAATCTAGATCAGTTTCCGTGTATTCTGATTGGTTAGTGCAGATGTGCGTACATTTGCAGCGAAACAAAAGATGTCTGCAACTCACTGAATTTTTGGAAAAGTCATAAGTCTTGATACCGCCCAATATCACACTACAGCACATCAAGACACTGTCTAAAGCTGATGTAGCGTACCTCCCACCTGTCCCAACTCCAGCTGTCCATGCAGCCACACCAAAAGGGGCGGAGATTGTGTGGGCAGAGTTTGTCAGGTCTGGGCGGAGTTTGGGCAGTGTTGGGCGGGGCTTATTTGTACCGTTTTCAACATTGTAAATGTTGGAATGTATAACAGGTTTTTCAACTGTAATTCCCATCATGCTCTATTAGAGATCAGGCATGGCTATGTAGTTAAAGTATTCTGGGGGTTGTAGTTTTTACACCACAAGTGCCATAGGTGTGTTACATAAAAAAGTGCAGGCTAAGGGGTAATTACTACAATCCCTTCAGTTTCAGTGTATAAGTGGTTAGGACCTGATCCACACTTAAGTCTGTTAGCCCACTTACGCAAGTAAAGTGCGTAAGTGGGTTGTATGGAGGGAAGGGCGCATGTGCCCTCCTGATGTTACGCTTGTTTACTTACGTATCTCCTATGGTACGGAACTGGGTTCCGTAATATAGGGGTTCCATCCGACGGGGCGATTCTTCCCCTCTGCCCGATAAAAGTGTGGAAAGCATGCAGGGGTGGATTCAGTCCTTAGACATTAACATTGAAGGGGGGAAATTATTTTCATGCATTTGTGTATTTGATTTCCATAAACTGCAGAATTCAGTTTTATTTGATGGTCAATGCAGTCATTACACCATGTGCTTTTCAGGAACAAAAGATATATACATACAGTCAGTCAAATCATATATAGCTTGCTATTTGTGGCTAGTTTGGGCAGTTTCTCGTAGTTAGGTAAATAATGTGGTTGCCATGGCAAAAACTCAGTTTCTGTTTTGCTGCAAAGGTTATTCTTCTTCAATTCTTGATGGAGACTTAAAAATGTGTCATGTATTTCGGTGGTATGACACACAGCTTAGCAATGCTTCACACCGAGGGGAGTGTGTACTAATACTCGCTTCTCCTCACAGTGAGACTGGCAACTTCTATACATACATGGTGTGTGTGTGTGTGTGTACATATGTATATATGTGTGTGTGTACGTACATATGTATGTGTGTGTGTACATATGTATGTGTGTGTGTACATATGTATGTGTGTGTGTGTACATATGTGTGTGTGTGTACATATGTGTGTGTGTGTGTACATATATGTGTGTTTGTGTACATATGTATGTGTGTGTGTGTGTACATATGTGTGTGTGTGTGTACATATATGTGTGTGTGTGTACATATATATGTGTGTGTGTGTGTGTACATATGTATGTGTGTGTGTACATATGTGTGTGTGTGTACATATATGTGTGTTTGTGTACATATGTATGTGTGTGTGTGTGTGTACATATGTATGTGTGTGTACATATGTGTGTGTGTGTGTACATATGTGTGTGTGTGTACATATGTATGTGTGTGTACATATGTATATATGTGTGTGTGTGTGTGTACATATGTATGTGTGTGTACATATGTGTGTGTGTGTACATATGTATGTGTGTGTGTACATATGTGTGTGTGTACATATGTATGTGTGTGTACATATGTGTGTGTGTGTACATGTATGTGTGTGTGTGTACATATGTATGTGTGTGTACATATGTGTGTGTGTGTGTGTGTACATATATATGTGTGTTTTTTATTTTGTTTTTTGACTTCTTTCAGGGTTGTCTGCTTTCTATTTTGTAGGGAGGAAATAGATGAAGGTATGGTGGCAGACATAATGGGCTGTATTCACACTTAAGACTGTTATGTGAGGACAGATCTGCACCTAACGTCCTCGTCTTGCCCCTGACCCGCCCCCTGTGTTTAGGTAGCTTATGGCACTTAAGAGATAATAGAAGTGAATGAAGATTTATAGTTTTTCAATGTAGTCAGTGAGATACCCCCTTGATCAACATGGGAGAGAACAATGCGCTCACAGATAATGTCCCCGGCTCCTCGTGTCACCGTCATTATAAAGGTGATAGACAACTATGTAAATGCAATGACACAGGACCGGATCCAGAACTAAATCCTGTACTAACAGAGAATACGGAATATGAGACCCAGAGTTCCAGTGTGAGAGAAGGGCACACCCCTTTCACTCCCCCTGCACGTCATCCCCCTTCACTCTCCATGCATACCCCCCTGCACTCCCTCTGTACACCCCCTGCACTCCCTCTGCACACCCCCTACACTCTCCATGCACACCCCCTTCACTCTCCATGCACACCCCCTTCACTCTCCATGCACACCCCCTGCACTCCCTGTGTAAGGGCTTTTGAACGCCTTACTGTACGTTGATTTTTCCATAGCCCATCCAGGGTGCGTGTCTCATAGGTGTAAACACAGAATTTCCGCAATGAATTCTACATCAAGGGGATGGCATCCGATGCGGGATTCCTTGCGCAGTACAGACTGATACATAGCGTGCGTATATCACGTGTCATGATTAGATGTGGATTCGGCCCATATTGAGGACACCTTAGATGACTGATGATCATGTTTGACTGGATCCCTTCCTCTGATAAGTGGCTAATTTGGGGCTGGGCCAGAGTCGCCCCCCAATCAGCACTGGATCCAGTTCTATGTTGTTAAGAGCTTCAAAAACGCAAAAATAGACATTATGGGCTTGATCCACACTTAAGAAGCTTCTGCTTCTTAAGTGCGTATCTGCCCAAAATGACCTACTGCGCATGCATAGTACGTCATTTACGCTATCTACTTAGCAGATCGGTACGTAGATAGCGTAGGTGCAGTCTTTAAAGCCCGCACACTATCATTTACGCAGAAAGTGGCGGCGTTATGCCGTCTCGGGGCGTTTTTAGGCAGAAGTGGGAGGGGGAGGGATTTAGATTAGCTGGGGAGGGCGGGAGGGAGGCGCAATGTCCGTATGGACAGTGCATGGAGACTTAAGGTAACCCATCTGCACGCACCTAACTCACTCTTAAGTGTGAATCAGGCCCTAAAACCTTAGGTCTCTAATGCCCTCACACAGAGGTTCTGTTAAAAACAGCTCATTGGCAGATCGGAATCGTGCTCTGTCTCTCATACATCATCTATAGCAGTCTGTTGCCTCCTTTTTGTCCGTACGGACATTGCACGGACAGATAAGGTAGCCCTATGGTACTCGTAAGTGCCATAAGGTACCTAAAAACAGGGGGCGGGTTGGGGGCTGGAAGAGAGAGTTAGGTGCAGATCTGCCCGCGCCTAACTCACTGTTATCTGTGAATCAGGTCCTATAGGCGTACAATAAATTCCAGAGGCATAAAACTATAATCTATGGTATTTACATGAAGCGTGCAGTATCACAGTCCATAGGTTGAGGATAGTCGAGAAAGTCACCTTGTGCCACCGTAAAGGTTCAGTCACAGAGAAACCAGAATGTAGCAAAACAAGCTGTGTATCATTATCATTGTAGATAGACAAGTGACCAACTCTCCCGCAATGCACGGGAGACTCATGAATATTGGTCAGTACTCCTGGGGCCAGATTTACTAAGCTGCGGGAAAGGAATGGTAGAGATGTTGCCCATAGCAACCAATCAGATTCTATCTCTCAGTTTCCTATTACATACTAAAAATGTCAGCTTGAGAGTGGTTGCTATGGGCAACATCTACACTTTTCCTTTCCCGCAGCTTAGTAAATCTGGACCCTGGACTCCTCGACAGCGGGGAATCATCCTATTGGGAGAATTTAGGGAATACTGTCAAAAATTAGGGATTCTTTTAATGTAATGAATATTATTTTTGTAATGTTTTGAATGATTTGCTTGGCCAAGGTCCGAGGTGAAATCTCAGAAATAGCACAATATTCAAAGCTGCGCTGATTTCCGTTTATCACAGAGGCCACTGAGAGCTGATACTTAAGGCTATACTATAATACTATGGAACATCATAAGTTTGAGGCTACCTCCCCCTTATTGGCGATTCAGATGGATGTGGTTTGCCGATAGGATTTTTTTTTTGTGAAAGACCAATGTACAGCAGCTGAATGGAGACTGGCGGCAATTGCCATTGTAGAAAGCTGCAGTGATGCGATTCTTAGAGTCACAGAGTCATCCCCGAATGTTACGTTTTTTTTAGCTAACCCTACTCATAACCCTTTCCTAACCCTCTGTTTCCTTAACCTTAAGCCTAACCTTTCCCTTCTTAAGCCCTAAACCTCCATGACCCACAGCCTAACCTCATATACCCTGGAGCCTAACCCTAATCCTCTATCCCTCCCCCACCGCAGCCTGACCCTAGCCTTCCATGGTCCATGGCCTTTGTAACAAATCATACCAAGAAAGGCTAGAGGAACTAAACATGTATAGCTTGGAGCAGAGAAGGGAGAGGGGGGACATGATAGCAGCTTTCACATATATCAAGGGTTGTGACCAGCTAGAGGAGGGGGCATTTTTCAAAAGAAAAGGTGTAATAGAACACGAGGGCATGAATATAAACTGGAGGGTGGTAGATTCAAAGGAAATGTGCGGAAACATTACTTCACTGAAAGGGTGATAGATAAATGGAATATTCTCCCATCTGAGGTGGTTGAGGCCAATACAGTAGAACAATTTAAACATGCTTGGGATAAATATAAGGGTATCCTAAATAAACCAAATTGAGGGTAAATAGGGTCTAGGGTCAGTATAGTTTTCAATAAACAAATGGGCAGACTAGATGGGCCATGTGGCTCTTATCTGCCGTCACTTTCTATGTATGTTCTTCCCCTTAAGCTATAACCTTTTACTCGCCGCAGCCTTTCCGTAATGTACTCACCACAACCGTCGTTGCCTCTCACTATTCAGCTGACGGCTGTATCAGGCTGTAGCATCCGCAATGTGACAAAACAAATAAAATTAAATAATATAAAAATGGGATTTTTGATATCGTATAACATTAGCTAATACACTATAAAGTGCTAAAATGAAATAAATAAAATATTATGAGCTGCAATAATAAGGGGGATGAAAAGTAATACTGGTTTAACCTGTCACAGATACATTTAAAATAAAAGTGCATTACCAGCATCTTAGGAAAGTACAATTTCTTCATAAATCTGTAATTTCAGCACATGGTCAGAGTGTTCCAGTACAGAATGTGGGAACGGGCACCATCAGTATCCTCTTACTCATAAGCGGCCTACTCCGATTCTGCCCTGGCATCAGAAGCGCTGATAGCGGTGAGTTCAGCACCTTCACCGTGAAATCTCACAGCAGCAGCTGCTTCGGGTTATGTTGTTTTTTAACATCTTCTTGTACATATACTTGTATAATGTGGAAGGGGCTTCTCTTTAATTCAAGTACATTGTCCACCGCATTTTTCTCAAACCAGTTTGATAATAGTCTCCTATCACTACACAGAAACATAGATCCTGTGTTCACACTACCGGACGTATTGCTTTTACATCCGTATTTAACCAATAGTTGCTACTGCGCATGCATAGTAACTATTGTTACGTAGATTGCGTATATACGGTCTATAAGACTGCATATACGCAATCTACGTAACGAAACGATACGTAGATTACGTAAAATAGTTACTACGCATGCGCAGTAGCAACTATCGGTTAAATACGGACTTATAAGCAATACGTCCAGTAGTGTGAATCCGGCCCAGAATTTGATAGCAGAGAAGTGACACTCGCCTGACTGCTTTTTCTTGACATTTTCTTTTTTAAACGCATAACAGGCCGTGCGCAAATTGTGGCGCATCTCTCATGCCCTGGATACATTTAAAAAAGTGGTCAGGCGACGTGCGATCCACATAATTGTAAGCTCAATGCAGCTACGTGGCCAAACGGAATGTATAGCATAATGCTGACTGTTAATGGGGGTTCGGATTAATGCGAGCCCCTTTGCTGGATTTTAAATGTCACAAAATACTTTAAAAAAATATTTTACATGTTGGTCACACTCGGGCACCAGGGCCGGATTACCTGCTAGGCATATGCATGTGTGTATATATATATATATATATATATGTGTGTGTGTGTGTGTATTAATTCATTGGGAGGGGGCCTTCAAACCGGTATCTTGCTTAGGGCCCCATGAAGTCTTAATCCGGCTCTGTCCGGCACATATTAGTGGCCTAGTATGTTTAGGTAAATTCAGTTGTGTTACCCATCCTAAATATGTGTCTATAGATCTCTCCTAAAACAGCAATGCGTTTAATCATCTTAGTGACAGAGACAATTATGTGTAAATGGGCTGGATCCAGACTTAAGTGCTTGACATTAGTTACTCCTGGGCTAAACCATGTTGATTGCAGGGGAGTCAAGGTAATTGTATTCTTTGCATGCAGGGATATGTCTTTGAATTGCTTACTCCACACTTACTGACCAGCTTTACCATTACACTGTTATTTAGACTTGGGATAGGAAACATCACCTCTCAATTCTAATAATGTTTGCAACAGATGAAATATGACTCCCCTGCAATCAACATGGTTTAGGCCAGGAGTAACGAATTTCAAGCACTTACTTAAGTCTGGATCCAGCCCAATAAGCTAAGCTCTTCCTTAGTGATGTAAATAGGCAATATGTTTGCAAGGCCAATGGCTCATGTAAGGACATGCACGCTTGGTGACATTGCATTTAGTGATGGGGTATAAGTACAGGCTTTGCGGACAGTACAATATCCTCTCTTCCTATGACAATATGACGGAATGACAGGGCATTATTACAGTGACACAGCTGACGTGTAAGATAACAGTGTGACAGAGCACTGGGGATCAGTGACATGGGGACATGCAATGTTCAGGACATCGTATCCTCAGGGCTGACGTTGTATAGGGACAATGGTTTGAAGAGGACATCCTAGAATGCAGGAAACTTAGGTCTAGAGTTCGCAAGGGACAAAAACTAGAAGAATGTTCCAGGTTGTTCTTTATCTGGTGTATTCTATTCCTGGTCGCTGTCAAATGTTCCAATTTTTTGACAGTAAAAGTCACTTGAAACTTAAAAATCCTGCAGGTTTGCAACTGTGCGAAGCTTCAACCTAAGACCTAGGTAATGCGCACACACCACGGGCCTGGTCCAGAAGCGAGTTACACCAGCTGACGTCTTGTTTCTTTGCCCGATTTTACATTGCACATGCTCATGGCTGAACATTGCGCAATCACGGACGATCCTATCTAAGCGATGCGGCGGCTTGTGTTCTGTGCGGCGTGTTGTGGGAGGGAAATGGTGGAGAGACGTAGGACCGGATTCACACCTAAGGAGCCCATGCTTCTCAGGTGTGTATGTTTAAGAACTTAGTCATACTGACTATGCAAGATACGTAGGACTTAAGAACGGAGTTTAACTTTGTGCAGTCTTGTGACACGTAATTAAGTGGAGATACATTTATTATTACATTATTATTACATTTATTATTACCAGGATTTTATATAGCGCTATAAGATTACATAGCGCTTTATAGAGAATATTTCACATTCACTTTAGTCTCTGCCCCTGGAGTTATTACTAAGATCCCTAACGCAGCCAATTAACCTACCAGCATGTTTTTGGAGTGTGGGAGGAAACCATAGCACCCGGTGGAAACCCACACAGACACAGGGAGAACACACAAACTCTACACAGATAAGGCCTAGTCCGGGAATCGAACTCATGATCTCAGCGCCGTGAGAGACAAGTGCTACACACTGAGCCACCATACTGCCCTAAATGCATATCCGCACCTACTTATCTCCTTTGGACCTGTGAATCGGACCCATGGTCAGTGTATAGTAAGGGCGTGGCCAAGGCAAGTGCACTCGCTCCGGAGCAAAATGCGGATGTAAAAAGAAGGACCGTTTATGTCAAAATATCTGCACTGGCCCCATGTCTAAGCCCAGGACAGCGACCTTCTGTGCCCTCTTACTTAGGATGTGACACTTCTAATGCATTAGAAAGGTTCAGAAATCGCTGCCGATGTATTGTGCGTTTGTTACATCATTTTTTTGTTTTCAATTATTTTGGGACATGTATTCCCCTGCACCTGTGCAACGTGTTTGAGTAGGTATCTGCTTTGCGCTTAGCTGCTGTGTGACCGTACCCTGCGCGCCATCATTGCTTGCAATCCTAAGGCGCCGTGGTGTGTGCACACAGCCCGCTACATGCTGAAATAAATAAATAATGTACATGATTACTGTTTTGTTTATGCCCAGTTCTAGGTGTGAACCCCCAATACTGCCAAGCAGGTGGCAGACTGATTTCCAGTGCCAGGTCGTCCTAAAGGCATGACGTTAGCTTCAACCCAAGAACACTGCAGGTATTTTATATATATATATATATACTAGAGAATTCCGTGAGACCGAGGCCTGCAGTGCTGGACGTGCGCGGTGTAGCTGGCCGGACCTCCTCATGGCGTAAGGGCATGTAACACTTAGCACCAGGGCAGTAACATGCTAAAACATTATTCATTAGTTAAAAGTCTGTCAAAAAGATGGGGAAAAAAGAGTGCTCCCAGGACACTGCAATCATTGGCCTATTCACCCGTCACTCAGTTAGCGTTAGCTTTGTGCCCGCCCCTCTCCTGCCACTGGCCAGTGTACTCACGAGATGCAGTGCTCATTGGCCCATCCTGCCGTCACTCATTTATAAAGGTGAGGAGCAGCGTTTGACTGTTATATCATAGATATTATTGTTATTAGATTTTTGCACAACTCCTAACCGGAATGCAGACTCTTTATCATACTCTACACCTGACCCGTCCAGAGCCAGTTTATGGTATACGTACTGTGCATCTGTTTATTAGCTCTACTCTACAACTCAAGGACAAGGGGCTGGATCCAGACCTTGTTAAGTGCATGAACTTAGTTACTCAAGGGCTAAACCATGTTGATTTCAGGGAAGCCAAGTTAATTGTATTCTTTGCATGCAGGGAGATATCTTTAAATTGCTTACTGCACACAGATACTGACCAGCTTTACTATCACACTGTTATTTAGACCTGGGTTAGGAAACATCACCTCTCAACTCTAATACTGTTTGCAACAGATGAAATATGACTGCCCTGAAATCAACATGGTTTAGCCCAGGAGTAACTAAGTTCATGCACTTAACAAGGTCTGGATCCAGCCCAAGGACCGGATCCAGGATGCCGTACAACAGCCGAATTCCACAAGCTGCTTGCGGAATTTGGATCAATATCTGGCAACATACATATCAGATGATCCGACAGGGTGGTGCTTCCACAGGGAGGGCGAGGGGATTACAATTTTACAATCTGGGCTGGGTTTTAGATTTCTGTGATGATCGGCGGTTTTACGGGCCACTGATCCGCACGACCAACCTAAGGCTGCCTTAAGGCAGTGCAATTTACCTAAAGTCCGCATGAGAGAGGGGAGTGGCAGGGGGAGTGACAGGGAGGAGTTCACACCCCTCTTTCGTGTGGACTGACAGACCTTCGTGTGAGCGGTAAACGCACAGAGGATAGGATCTATTCTTCATTTATTAATAAGCTATATTATATACTGTAATGACGTTACCTGCATTCTGTGTGCCAGAAAAGTGCAGCACAGCAACCAATCAGATTCTATCTGACTTTTTCTAGTATGTAATAGGAAAGTGAGAGCAAGAAGCTGATTGGTTGCTATGGGCAATGTCTCCACTTTTCCTTTCCTGCAGCTTAGTAAATCTAGCCCCATGTGTTTTTTGAATGGTGTCAGCCCTACTGGAAATAACCTTGAGGATGGTTAGTTTTTAAGGTAATCAGGCTTTGTACTTCAGCACATGTAATATAAAGGTGTATTCTTTCATTGGAAGACCACAGGTGACTTTGCATTGTTTATATTAACGGATGATCCATGATGAATGATTTGTCTGGTCCACAAGGAGTTAAAATCTGCCGAGCAGGAAGAGCTTTGCACGCGGTGTGTGAAGATGCCCTGAGCTATGCCACCTGCTGCCACACAGAAAGCAGCTGCCATTGGCAACTCCTCCACATGACGGTTAACAAAGAAACGTTAACTAGGACATGTGGTGGCTGAGTCTCTGCTGCGTAAAATGCAGGATGATTGTGGACAATGCCATTGTGTGCAACATTTATTAAGAAAAAAAACAACAAAAAGGGATAGAAAAATTATATATAATAAACTTAGGGGCAGATTCTACTGAGCATAATGACGGGGTTAGGTGCAAAGTGCGCCTATTCCTGTGTATTGCGGTGGCTGAACATTGCAGATGTCCGTGATGTAGATTTGCGCAATGTGCCATCTGCTCAATAGAATCTGCCCCTTAATGTCTAACATATGTGACACTCAGCCAGAGGTGAACCATGATTCAACCAGTGGAGGCGTGTCTTGTGCTCAGCCAAAGGAGGCATGTCTTGTGCTCAGCCAGAGTGGGTGTGTCTTGTGCTCAGCCAGAAGAGGCATGTCTTGCATCAACCAATGAAGGCATGTCTTGCGCTCAGCCAGAGGAGGTGTATGTTGGCCTTGGTCCACAGCTTAGAGTAGAGTAGAGAAGGGAGAGGAGGATATTATAGCAGCATTCAGATACTGTATAGCAAGGCGTTATGACATGGATGTAGTGGAATTATTAGGAAACATCACTTCACTGAAAGGATAGTTGGTAAATGGATAGCTTCCCATCAGAGTTGAGAGAGGGTAAAAGCCAGATCCAGTCCAGGGACTGGGTCCCTGAGCAAAGGATCTGGAGGGATCCATTACCACTGGGCTGCACTGCCCAGACATAAATCGCACTGTACAGACTTCCGACAGCCAGTTTTCCATTTCGAGAGAGAGGAAACGCCTATAAACTGACTGAGAGGGAACGCCCACTTGGGATCTTAGCCACGCCCCTCTGCCTGTCTTTTCATCGCTCTTACACCTGTATGGGTTGGGAATGCATTCTGATTGGTTGGCCCAGAATATCACGTGCTCGGTGTGGTCTTGATCGAAAAATACACCAAAGGTTGGCCCTCATACAGAAGAGAAATTTAACATGCTTGGGATAGAAATAGGGATTTCCTAAATCTGAATCAAATAGAGGTGAATATGGTCAGACTGGATGGGCCAAGTGGTTCTTATCTGCCATCAAGTTTCCATGACAGACATGTCAAGTGCTGTCAGTTAACGGGAGATATCACATTATATCAGTATTGTCTACCATCTGTGCTTGCTAAACTAGCAGGTGTTGCGTCATGATAAGTAAGGACAGACATGTCTAAGGAGCCTCATTCAGGTATGCC
>WWET01000171.1:710577-726828 GCA_011038615.1 Limnodynastes dumerilii | reverse complement strand
AATTCCTTCACCAATTATTTTCCAGCTGACGAGCTGCCAGAACATGGCCTCATTGACAGACGAGTGTGAAACGTCACATTTTCTGGTGCTAGAGTTACTGGAAACTAGATGGTGATGCAATCTAACCACAGACCTAACAATATCTGCCCTTATAGATCTTCATTTACCTTGTATTTTCTCCACTAGACATCGCAACTGCGCAATGTCCCTTGTCAGCCATTTTCTTGATATCCTGGGCTATCTTATTAAACCTCCCATGTGTGATGGAGGGGATGCAGTCACTGCTGCGAAAAAGGCGGTTTCCGAAATAGAGGCAGCTGAAAGCTAATTTTCGCCTCTCTCTATTTAGAAACTAGCGCTAATTCGACAAAATTTGTATGAATGGGTAAGAACGGCGATCGGCATACTTACCTAGTCATTCATTCAGAAACTGCCGCCACAGACCCGTCGTGCTGACTGGACAGGTGAGTAGGAGTTTATGGGAAGTCTTAAAGTTAGGCTGCGGGGAGGAGAGGATTAGGGTCAGGCTGCGGGGAGGAGAGGCTTGGGGTCAGGCTGCGGGGAGGAGAGGCTTGGGGTCAGGCTGCGGGGAGGAGAGGCTTAGGGTCAGGCTGCGGGGAGGAGAGGGTTAGGATTATGGTAATGGAAGGTGAGGGTTTACGGTAAGGATTAGGATAAAGTTAGAGTAGGATAAATGCTCACAATTCGGCGCTCACTGTTCTTTCTGGGGATGATCGATTGATTCTCCTCCTTGAGGTAGAAGCAATCGATTTGTGAGCCAGTTCGCAACTGGCTTGCATGAAACGGCCCTTTCGAAAAAGGGCCATTCGTACAGTCAAGGAAAACCCCCTCAACTAATATAAACCCAATAAAAGACGCAGAGACTTGGGTAAGAATTATATCATTTATAATAATTTAATTTAGTTTATTTATTTGTTAGCTTACTTGTTAGTAAAATGTGCAATATAACACAAAAACATAAAAAAAACATAATGGCAACAGTCACATTAATCAATGGATAGCTGGTTATACTACATATGCAATTTATCATTTTTATTAAATCCCCTATATTTACCAATAACTACTGTTATTTTTACTTCACTTTCGCCTTCTTAACTTGCGTGTAAGTCACATGATGCGATGAGCATGTTACAACTCACAGAGTTTGGCAGGTACATCTACTCTATGGAAAAGAAATAGATGCCGACATGTGGGCAGGGCTTACTGACACACTTTGTGCAAATTGCCTCAGTAAGCCACACCCCTGATTATTGCTACTGCAATTCATAGTGTTCCTGGGATGGGCAGAGTTGATGACAGAAATAACGTCATCAAGTCCCGCCCATCCCTAGTAACAATAGGAATTACTATAATGAGAGGCAGTGGGGGCAGGACTTGTAGGAGATTTGCCTGCTCTCACGGGATACCTGGAGAACTTACCAAATTTCGGGGGTCTCCCAGATATTTCGGGAGAGTCAGCAACCCTGCTTTGGTCTCTTGTTAATCAGCTGCAGTGTCACCTACTTTAAGATTTGATATAAAGATGAAGAAGTTAGCAGATCCTATTCACAGTCTCCACAATAATACCGAAAGGATTTATTCACTGATAATATAACAATCAATAAATACTGATGCCGCCATTTATATTAAAAAAGAGCAGCACTAGATACACCCATGGGTGGACCTATTAAATACTCTGCTCCTCAGTTTCCAACTGTCAGTTACTATGGTAATCACCTTTGTTGATGAGGCAAAAAGTTTTTTATATATCAGTTGTCATTTAAACCAGGTGAGTGACAGTTGGAAGCTCAGGAGCGGAGTATATTATACCTAATGGAATGGGTCATGTTGGAGGGTCTGTGGTACTATCACAATCTCCCTCATATTCATTTGCAAAAGTTGTCAACCATAACACACTAAGGTTCATGTTGTCAGCAGCCAATTAACCCCCTAGCATGTTATTTTGGGGTGCGGGAGGAAACCCATGCAGACACAGGGAGAACATACAAGTTCCACGCCGATAAGGCCCAACACGAGAATAGAACAATCCCTGAGCCACGGTGCTGATCAAAGGAACAAGGAAATGACGGAACGCTGAAAGATAGAAGAAGATATTTTTGTGCGTCAGTTGATCAGATAATAAATAACGTTTTCTTAACATTTCCTTATCAAAGTTAATTGCTCTATGAGAAACCATTTTATCTTGGAAACAACATAAAAGAAATTCAATATTTATCTGCCACGTCAATAAAATACACCGTGGTATTGCTTTTATTTAACCCGTGTATTTTGGACAAGATGAGAGCTGATCATTAACTGTTGGCCTTTAAAGCAGAAAAGCCAAATGTCAACCATTTATGAATATGTAAAACCTCCTAGAGTCTAGAGAACTGATATATCGGGTTAGCCTGCAAATATGGTGGCAAAATGAATCATGTATCAGTTTAATACTATAAACGGTATATTTCATTGTTATTATGTGTTGCATATATCTTTTTACATTTAAATGATCAACAATGGGCCTGATTCAGATTAAGATCGTTTTACATACGACAGCGGGCCGTATTCACAGACCCGTTTTTGTGCGGAATTACTGCGCATGCGTAGTATATTTACGCTATTTACGTCCATTAGGCATGTACGTGTGAATCGCGCTAGGGTGCAGAGGGGCGTGGCTGCAATCCGTACGGACAAAGTTATGTGAAAGTGGGTGGGAGGAGGCATTAAAATGACCATTTAAGGGCGTGGTTCGTTACATAAACACATACGTAAGTATTATACGCATTTAAATGCGACGTAGAGATAAAGTGCCCTATGGAGGCGCAAGTCACCGAAAACCCGTCGATATGAGGGGAGTGTCATGGGTGTTGCCTTGCAACGTACGTGTGTGTAATTGCGTGCCTTTAACTAATGGATCTGTGAATACGGCTCAGCGTACGTAAGTTGCGCACTACTAAGCATAATGCACTCCCCCTGACACTCCCCTCGCGTGCACGTAACTTAGCTGACTGATGTGTTAAGAACCTGCCTTCCCTTGAATATCTCTATTCACACATAAGAGCCTGACCCAGCCCATACTGGACAATTTAAATGCCCCCCTCGGCCCAGC
Organism: Limnodynastes dumerilii; assembly: GCA_011038615.1. Classification (NCBI taxonomy): domain Eukaryota; kingdom Metazoa; phylum Chordata; class Amphibia; order Anura; family Limnodynastidae; genus Limnodynastes; species Limnodynastes dumerilii. Next base: position 723,719 of record WWET01000171.1, on the reverse strand, counting down.
GTGTATTTGGCTTGCGTAGGGATGTCCCACCCTATCATACAGAGTTACATACGATCAGAGTTAGGATGAGTAACATCTGCCGCACATACGCAGTGCGTTCCCACAGCCAGACTTACACATGCCGCAAGCGTAAATTATGAGGATCATATGTATGGGCTTAACCAAGCCCCCTCCCACCATGCGTACACAGTGTACTCCGTCCATATAGATATATATAATGGAACATCTGGCGTGCGTATTTCTATTTAGATAGCCGAATTTTGCATCTAGCGTGTGCAATTCGGCTGTCGTTATTCAGAGGGATCCGGTCCCTGGTCCCAGGGCCGGTTTGAAGGCCATGTGGGCTGAAAATTATCAAGGGTCCACCAGGGGCGTGTTAAGAAGTGAGGGGGCCCTTGTGCAGGATTTGTACATGGCCCCCCCCCATTCCCTAATGCCTAGATTTTGGTGCAGAGTGTGTGCCACAGGGCCTCCTATTCTGGGGGGCCCGTGTGCACTGCACACCCAGTACCCATTATAGACACGCCTATGGGGCCCACACTATATAGGAGGCTGTCTGTTAAAATGTCCATTGTTAATCTGGCTCTGTCTGGCCTCCGAACTACCTCCTCTTAGCTTCCCAGATGCTGTTATGTCCAATAAATGTCCTCTCTGTGTTCTATCTGTAGAAGCATCCGGTGTTTACATGCATGAAAAGAATGAATTTGCGCCCTATGGATTGTAATATTGTTTGACTCCTTACTTCCCTTTGCCCTTAGTTGAGCACCAAGTTCGCGTGCCGCGTCCCCACACCACATCTAGTGCTTGTCGCAGCAGGAGGACAGAACATGAGACGTTACTTACAGGTTGCTGCGTGCTAACATTTTTCTATTTTTGATCGAGAAACAGGAATCATGTCAGAATTATGTTTATACACAGCCAGATCTCACATTCCACATGAAACGTGTAACAGAGGGGACTTACCAGAGCGCTACCAGGTGCACAGCAATATTCTGTTTATCTGAATACTGGACCAGATTCACATCTAAGAAACTGCTGCTGCTTCTTAGGTGCCTATTTTTTAAGAATTTTGGTACGGTGCATAGATCGTCGCACTGGAACGTATTCACAGTTAAGAGTGAGTTAGATGTGGACAGATCCGCACCTAACTCACCTGTGCTGCCCTTAACTCACCCCCAGTTTTTAGGTACCCTATGGATAATGGCACTTACGAGCCTCTAAACCCGCCTCCCCCCACGCCCCCCCAACTAATCTAGCCACTCTCCTTACACGCGTGGACTTCCAGTGGCCAATAATTCTTTTTAATGCATTCCTGTGCATTAAACAGCGCTCTGGTGAATCAAGCTCACATGTTTGCCATTGCATTGCAGGCATCACGTTATGTGTCAGGGGGTGCGCTATATATATTGTGTTTATGAGAATCACATTTTATGCTGTGTTGATGTTTATAAAGCTGATGTGGGTGTCAGGTGGGGGGAGCACTGGAGACATTGTGTAATACCACAATACATCATGTTTATTGTGATCGCAGAGGCAGTGCTTCTTCTGTTGTCAGTAAATAATAGAGCTTGTGGCATTACTTCTGCAATGAGCAATCCAGAGAGGACAGGGCCATGCTGGAGCGGTCCAGGTGGAGCATCACTGAAGCCATCTGGTGGTGTCAGCCCATGTGCTCCTATCACTCTCCTGACAGATACTGCCGTCAGCATAACCTCATCAAACATAGGCACTGCGCATGCGCACAGTGACTACTTCCTGTCGTAATTCGCTGTTGTGCATAGTTGTAAATCGGTCATCCGTAACATTGGTGTAAGTACGAACGAAAGGCGTTTCTATATTACGATAGCCGTAAGCACGATGCAGTTACGATACGTAGGCGGGAAGATACATTTAAATTGTACAATATGGGCGTGCTTAGGCTGTTATGATTATCGCGTAATTACGTCCGGACGTACTTACGATGGGAAAAGTTAAGGTTGGGTTCGGCAAGCGTGAGGAGGTGAAATTACGGCCGACCAAGAGGAGTGTCTGGGGGATTGCATTGTATTTACGCTGAGCGTAAATACGATCGGCACTAGTGCGTAGTTCTGGATCTACCCCATAGTGTGTAGGCCAGTTGGATATTCCTAATGGCGATAAAAGGTTCCAGAAACGCTTGGTCTGTTTATGTTAGCATTTAGGATTCCAGATAACAGATATTGGCCGCAAGGTGACAATAATTTGTAATGTACGGCACTTATAAGGCCTCACATATTATAATCTGGGTGGCCGCCAACATTGTAGGGTTCCCCGGATATTTGTAGGCTTCACACCAGCTCTCAGGAGATGCGCCATTCATTTGGAATCACAAGGTTTCCCAACGGCGCCTTTCATACCACACAACAAGGAATATAGAGCAGTTACTGGCTCTCCTTGCAGTATATGCAGTGCCAATGATGTAGTGCTGTTTGTGTTGTTTCAGTAGCTCCCTTATAATACAAGAAACGCATACCACCCAAATGTCCTGATTCCAGTGGCACAGTCCCGATTTTCCCATAAACAGCATTTATTTATACAGGCTCCTAAAGGAGCCCTCTAGGACAAAATCTGTTTCTGTGAATGATGTGACATAACATATATACGATCCCTGCCATTCAGATTTGGTCCTACAGGGCTCCCATAGGTGCCCTGTATACCAATATTGATTATTTAAATGACGCGGCCGCATTCAAGCAGGTTGTGAGCGGAGGGGGAAGAAGAAGGGAGAAGACAACAAAGGTCGGTGAAGATTAGAACAGATACAGAGAGAGGTTGTGGGGACACATAGGAACAGGAGATAATTGGGGTAAATACAGAGACATAGTATGGATGGCTAAGCACATACAGGGGCATATATGGATGGCTAGGCTCATACAGGGGGTATATATGGATGGTTAGGCAATTACAGCGGGCATATGTGTATGGATGGGAAATACATGGAGTAGAAGTGGATTCTCTATCTCGGGGAAGGGGAGGGGGGGACTATCCTCATTGACAGCAAAAAGGATTTTGGTGGGGAAGGGACAAAGTTTCAGGAAAGTTTCAGAAAAGCGTGTAGTGTCGATATCGGAGCTTGCACTGGTGGTGAAACTGACCCGTTTATTGGATTGCTAGAGTACTTGGTCTAGTGCATGACTGGCTGCAGTCAAAATGTAGTATAGGTCAGGGTTGCAGACTTTTAATAGGTTCCAGAAGCCATAGATGTCTGCAGCGAGTGGTGCTTAATGAGCATTCATTAAGCCCCGCCCCCTGACTATCAATTACTCTTTATTAGGATTACTAGTGATGGGGGTAACACTAGGATACTAGTGTTGCCAGGCAGGGGGGCAGGACTTGAGGCTGTGGTTTGCATGAAAACCACGGGCTTCAAGCCCTCTGCGGGAGATTTGCAGGTTCTCCCGGGATTCCAGAGAACTGCCCGAATTTCGTGAGTCTCCCGGATACTCCAGGAGATTCGGCAACCCTGGTGTTTCCTCCCTCTGTGTACCCAGCCGTACATGGCGGTCAGAAGCCCCTTTTGTATAGTGTAGCCCACTGCTAGCCGATCCCGCTGACTCTTTCGCTCAGGCATCCAAGCACAGAGAAATGAGAAGTCTGAAAGCAGGAAGACGCTACACGCTGAATTAGCGGACGCACATGTGACCAGAACGCCCGAAATCGCCAGCTACAACAGCTCGCACCGCACCTGCCAAACACTAACAGGATCCATCTGTAACGCCAATGTCATGTGTATGCTGGGAACAGGATATTCAGCACCATGTGGACAATACAGCTGCAGCGTTGGTAATTAGTGTGCGTGGTTTAGAGCATGTACTGGTATCTAGACAAATGCCCCCTACACCAGTCACTGTGACAGACCACTTCCTTATTACTTTTACAAGGAAACATGAGGTGGCCAGTAAATTCAAGTAGCCAATAAAGAAAATTGGAAGAAAATAGTAAATGAGATCATCTCTGTGGGAGATCTGCACACAATGCTCTGCTTTCGATTTCAATTTTCAGGAAATATTTAGATCAACTTGTTATTCTCTCAACTTGTTATCTGAAAGTTAACTCAAGGTCAAAATAAGCCGTCTCACTTTCATTATGAAGATCACATAAAAGGACCTATAAAACAGATGGAGCATCAGGAACTGTGCACAAATAGGTGCTTTTCACAACAATCGTTATTTCATCAGAAAAGCCTATAAATCCCTGTAACTAATGTACAATACAAATTTTTTATAAATGATAAATTGTTTAAGATGACTGCTACATTGGATGTTCTGACAGCCTTTTGAGTAGGGGGAAGGTAGTAGACCTATTCGGGCCCCTATAGCAAGGGGTCGGGGCCTGAGTCTGGAGCAGGGGTTGAACGTATTCAGCTTCCCCCTCTCTCTGTCTGGCGCATGTGCAGTGTTGTCACTGGCTATATAACATACGTATAATGTATATTTCGAAAGGGCTATTCTCTCCCAGCCTGTTCTGAACACAGTGCTCCGAATGGTAAGTATGAAATCTAATAACAACCCTTTCCCTAATCCTCCTGTTCCATGCCCCTAACCCTCCCTTCCCTATGGCCTGACCCTAACCCTCCCTTCCCCGCTGTCTAATTCTAAGATTCTCATCACTGTAGCCTAACCCTAAAACCTCTCTCCCCACAGCTTAACCCTAAAACTCCCCTACCTGCAGCCTGACCCTAAGTCTCCCATCCCTGCAGCCTATCCCTAACCCACCCCTTCCATGACCCTAACACTCCCCAAGAGCCTACCCTAAAGTCACTGATACTTACCTCTCCAGTGGGGTCTGCAGTGGTTGCGATGGGTCCGGCTGTCAGCGGTTCCAAAAATAAATGGGTACGTATGCCGATCCAGACTTACATACTCCACTGGAGTCAAAGAACTGAAGGTAAGCCCTGCCTGTCCATGTGAGTGGGAGATGTGAGTGCATGGATGCATAGACAATGGGTCCAAACATTTATGGATCCCTCCGCATGCTCAGGGATCAAAGGCAGGTCTCTATATCCAGTCCAAGACCCTATGATAGGGCCACAATTGGGCTCATTTTGACACTTTACTTTCAAATACAAATTGGAACAAAATTGCAGGCCCATTTATCGTTGGGAAAATCTAAAGCCAGACACATTATCAATCTTTGTGTGTCGCCCAGACTCTCTGTCTCATAAGAGCTATTTTGGACCATTGGCCTTATTCTGGTTTCGATGAGTGATAAACAAGGCACTTGGATACATTGGGCTGGATCCAGACTTAAGTAAGTGCTTAAAATGAGTTACTCCTCGGCTAAACCATGTTCATTGCAGGGGGAGTCAAGGTAATTGTATTCTTTGTATGCAGGGATATATCTTTAAATTGCTTACTGCACACAGATACTGACCAGCTTTACCATCACACTGTTATTTAGACTTGGGATAGGAAACGCCACCTCTCAACTCTAATACTGTTTGCAACAGATGAAATATGACTCCCCTGCAATCAACATGGTTTATACCAGGAGTAACTAATTTCAAGCACTTACTTAAGTCTGGATTCAGCCCATTGTTCTAAAAGGTGACTCGAAAGGTTATAGATCGGAACATCGCACTGAATATCAGAAAGAGGGAGCAGCTTTGAAAAGACTTGACAGTGAGCGAGAAGAAAGTTATAAGTAGACATTTAAGTCTTGGCTAGAAAACAGCCCGGGAGTGTTTAGGTATGAGAATTTTAAGGGTGGAGAATTTTGTTGGTCAGCAATCATATAAGCTTGGGCCTGCTCCAAAGAGGATTATATTGAGAGATGGAAAATTTACAAGACATCTTCTAAAAAGGAGTGTTTACTACCTACGATCTGTGCTGACCTTTGTTTTTATAAGAATTATACAGAGAAGCACACGTCCGACACAATATTTTCCACAGACATGATGTGCGATATGGACCGAGGAGAAAGTAAAAAGAGATTCGCTTTATAAGGAAGGATGACCATAACCCCCAGCCCTCATGCCTGCAGTAGGGGCATTACACCTAAAGGTTCTATTGGACAGTGACTGATGTCACTGGTGTCTAGTGAGTTGATAGGCTGTACTCTCAGTGATGTCACTGGTATCTAGAAAGGTGATAGGTAACACTCTCAGTGATGTCACTGGTATCAAGTAAGGTGATAGGAAGCACTCTCAGTGTCACTGATATCTAGTAAGGTAGTAGGAAGCACTCTCAGTGATGTCACTGATATCTAGTAAGGTGATAGGAAGCACTCTCAGTGGTGTCACTGATACCTGGTGGGCTGATAGTCGGTACTCTCAGTGTTGTCACTGATGTCTAGTAAGTTGATAGGCAGCACTGTCATTGATTTCACAAGTACCTAGTGAGTTGATTGGATGCACTCAGTGATGTCACTAGTACCTAGGGAGTAAATAGGTGCACACTCAGAGATATTACTGGTACCTGGTGAGTTGAAAGGCTGCTCCCTGTGATGTCACAGGTACCTAGAGATTTGAAAGGCTGCTCCTTGTGATGTCACAGGTACCTAGTGAGTTGATAGGCTGCTCCCTGTGATGTCACAGGTACCTATTAAGTTGATAGGAAGCACTGTCAGTGATGTCACTGGTACCTAGTGAATTGATAGGAAGCATTCAGTGATGTCACACATACCTAGTGAATTGAAAGGCTACTCCCTGTGATGTCACAGGTACCTAGTGAGTTGATAAGCTGCACTCAGTGATTTCAGTTTCCTCTGTTGCATATGTGATACTTGTGTAACATCGCGAGAATCAATCATTTCATTTATAGACACGTGTAAACTTATAATGAGAAAGATCCTGCTTTAATAGGGTCCTGTTAGCGGCTTCTGGCTGTGAAGGTCCACTATAGATGCGCCGTGCATTTACCATAAATGCGAGGGGGAGAACCCTCCTTACAATTACACACCATCCCTACTTAAAAAATGGGACATAAATGAGGATCGCGCACAGCCAAGCCCTTAATGTGAAATTTAAATACCCTCCCAGCATGTAAACATGCATTAAGCATCCCACAACCCTGCTGGAGCGGCTTTCAGCACAGAAATCCATATAAAAGTCCTTCGCAAGAGCAAGTATGTATATTGGGGCTGTTTTCTGCACGCAGTGTTTGGCAAACGGCCCAACTATTAAATCTGGATCCAGTCCAGTGTTACACACCGTCCAAATGCTGTCATTTAATCTATCTTTTTTTTAATTAAAAATTAAACTATTGGTTAATTTCTATTCTAAACAATCTACATATTGTACTCAACCCAGCAACACCCATTCATTCCATCCTATGGTGGTGTCATTGGACCATATTTACACCTAAGAAGCTGATGCTTCAACGGAAAAGTGGAGATGTTGGCCATTTTGCAACCAGTCAGATTCTAGCTCTCACTTCCCTATTACATACTAGAGAACGTCAGCTAGAATCTGATTGGTTGCTATGGGCAGCATCTTCGTTTTTCTTTCCCGCAGTTTAGTAAATCTAGCCCAAAGAGTTTTTTTTATGGTTTTAGATACAAAATCAACTCCCAGTAGAGTTTATCTCCTATCTGAGCCTGGTAGATCCTCTGAAGAATGGAATCCCTGCAGAGAGGAATGCCACTGTCCTAATCTCTCAGAATATTGACCGCAGCGACGCAAGAGAGGCTATTTCAATCGCAATGACATGGGCTGCAGGGATAAAAGTTCTCTGCTGTTGGATCACAGCTGTAACACAATCCTATGAGCTAACTGGAAACCTTATGAAAAGAAATACAGCAGAACTACTGGCGCCAAAGTAACTCGAGCCAAACTATCAATAGTTCCCACAGACGCTCGGCATCAACAACTGGAACACGAAACGTCCGTGTATTTATAGTTGTGTGCTGAAGGATCTACAACGATGTGTCAGCATATTAGGGCCGTGATTGATTCACCGCACAAGGCATGAATTGGGCATTTGTGAGAGCGGAAACATGCCTGAACAGCCAGCTCAGGATATTGGGAAACATATGTAGTCATTAACGATGTGGTCAGTAAACACTTGTGTGAATTAGTCTTTGTGCATTCATGGCCAGTCCTTGTATGGAGATAGTCATTAATATGCCGGTCATGCACTCTACAGGTGCAGCCAAAGAAAATCATTGGAGTCCAATTGGATTTGTGAACAAAAAATCTTTTTATGCTCAGTGTAATATTATACAATCATACATGGGATGCATGTGTGGTCGCTGCTGACAACGGCCCTTTTTTTTGAAACCCATTAGCAAAGACGGAACTGCACATAAACTTCCGGCCTCGCTGCAGTCTTGTAAGCGCCGCTTGCTAATTCCCCAACCCCAACCCTTATGCTAGTTCTTACCCTAACTCTCCCCTTCCATTACCCTAACCCTCCCTTCTCCAGAGCCTAGCTCTAAGACTCCTTTCCATTACCCCAACCCTAACCCTCCCTTCCTTGCAGCCTAACCCTAAGACTCCCCTCCTGCAGCCTAACCCTAAGACTCCCTTCCCTGCAGCCTAACCCTAAGACTCCCTTCCCCGCAGCCTTACCCAAAGACTCCCTTCCCCACAGCCTAACCCTAAGACTCCTCTCCCCACAGCCTAACCCTAAGACTCCCCTCCCCGCAGCCTAACCCTAAGTCTCCTTAGAGACTTACCTGTTGGACTCTTTGGAAACTGTGCAGTTACAGGAGCCATATCTTCTAAGGGCAGATTCAGGCGCCATAAAGTGATCTGTCTAAAGACGCATCTGTGCTACTCAATTGTAATGCAACCCAATACATTTCCTACAGGGGGAGCTGATTGTGCTGGTAAGTGGGAGGGACTAGATATTTCTATGTACAGTATAGACCTGTTAATGGGCTGCGCACTGATCCAGGCCGCCAGCCGCCATTTTACATTCGCACGAGTCAGCAAACTTAAGGCAGGCTATGGGTCTCAGAAGTTAGCGGTAAGATCACTCGGATGCGTGCATACAAAGGGACTCTGACTGTGGATCCGTGCACGTCCGGTGTGTGAATGCTGAAAAATCGTATCTTGGATCTGGTCCTAAAAATATAGGAAAAAGTAACTTATATAGCACCTTACAAGCACAAATAACCACAAGCATGTGGTAAGTGTTGTATTTATTAGGTGGTATTTTTACTATTACGTTTTGATGTGTTTTTTTTTTCTTTTTAATCTTTAACAATATAAATCTCCTGCTTTGGTAACATTCCTTACACTTTCCTTAAAATTGTGGTGAAATTAAGGCATTGTTCCACTGCAGTGCGTACATTCTGCTCTATATATTATTACTGATCACTGGTAGAGTTCATCACACTGCACACAGACGATCCCACATGAAGAACAATCGTGCCAGCCCCATGTAACTAGACCCCGTGTGCTGGCATGCACATGTGAAATATCAGTCCATAAAGCCTCTTTGCTGTGGTCGGATTCTCCATAGCCGAAAACAATGATGTCATCACGCAGAAATGATATTCTAAATTAAGAGACTTTTAAGTGGTTTCTGAAGATAGAGGTCAAATTGTTGCTCAATAAGAAGGGGAAGGAAGGGGGTGCAGACAGATCAAAATACTCCCTTCATAAAATACATCCATATACGGTCACACACTCAAATACGGGAATCTAGACAAATATATTTCCAGAAATGTATTATTTTCTATTTGACTTTTCAAATAGAGAATTGAAACAGATATTACAGCAGTAACGGCAAGAAAAAAAACTGATGTGGCCGTTGCATAAAGTAATTATCTTGTTTCCTTAGTTTGTGTCTTTAGATGTATAATTCTATAGACTATCCACAGTGTAATATGATTACCATGGTAACGACAGTCACATGACAGAAGATATTGTCAACAAGTAGGCTTTGGCTTGAGTTCTTTCCCCCCTTAACACTTCTTCTCCTTTCACCTCTCTGACTTGCTGAGAGCTATGCACCAGTGGCAGTCATACTTATATGTCCTTCAGAAAGATTTTGGAAAGGAGATAATGGGTTGTAAAGGAAAGATAAAGAAAATCAGGTGCATAGTTGAGAAGGTAATTAAGTTGATGAATTAAAAAAACTTCTATATAGGGTTTCTAGCTTTAAATACACAACTTTATGGAAACTAAGTTGAGATACTGAGAAAATGTGTATTTCGCTGGGCATTACCTAACGTCTAAATACTCGAGTATTGTAAGACAAGGGTTTTTACCACTTTGGATTTAAGGGATTTTTTTTTTTATCCACAAAATTTGCTGTGTTTTTTCCATAGCCGGGGAAAATTGTGGAAATTTGGGTAGTTTTTTTGTGCGTAAAGATAACGGAAAACGTTTTTAAAATATTTATTCAATTCTACAGTCCTACAGTATTATCTATATGGCTTTTGAGTCATCAGTTTACATATGAGGAACAAAAGACAGGCCCAGCACTCCATACAAACATCATAGAACACTGTGTCAGCACATACATATGGGTCACAATATAGCTATATTGAGTTATCTCACCTGTCCAGCGTCAAGGCACCTCCTGTAGGTGAGTCCCTATCCATTTGCTATATGTGCACTCAGGAGGTTTGTATTAAGACACTCCGGCCATTTGAAAAGTGTGCAGCGGCCATACTGGGGAGGGATCAGGCTAACAGTAACATAAAAACACACAGGCTGCGCTTCAATTCAAACATGAAATGTGTGCAAGAGTATATATAAATGGAGAGGTGCAGCCAAGGACCAAAATGACCACTGTGTAACTACAAGGGTTGCAGCTTTAAATACACAACTTTGGAAACTAAGTTGTAAGACATGGGTTTTTACCCCTTTGGATTTAAGGAATTTTTTTTTTATCCACAAAATTTTCGGTGTTATTTCTAAAGCCGGGGAAAATTCTGGAAATTTGGGTAGTTTTTTGTGCGTAAAGATATCAGAAAAAGTTTTTAAAATATATATTCAAACCTACAGTCCTACAATATTATCTATCTACAATATATTTATCAATATTATCTATCTAATATATTATCTACAATATTATCTGGCTATTGAGTCATCAGTTTACATATCACTTGTAAGTAGGCCTGTGCACGACTCGATGCTCTCATAGTCCAGTATAAACCATAATTATAGCTGAGACAAAGATTTCATCGCATATTTTATGAATGAGAAGGGTATTTCCAGCTGCGTACAACACAAGCATAGACAGCATTTAGAGTATCAAGCATCAGTTCCTCACACATGTCGCCCTTTCCGAGAAAAGGAAAATGCAACCACTGCCACCTAACTAGGACCAAAAAGTACCAAAAATATAACAATGTGCTGAAATTTCCATTCATATGGATTCTTAAATAAACAAGTTATAAATTTCTCCTTCTCTCTCTATAGTAGAGATACAGTAGCACGCTGGTTGTTGCAGCATGCCCTGTTGGCACCTTGACTTTGTGACTCTACAAGAGCTGCGGAAACACATGCAGACATAATAAGATCTCACACACTTCATGTTGTAAGGCTGAAATGGGAAATAACGAAAACGGTTACCTGGGTGCGGAATCTTTGTTATCAGGTGGTGTTCACCCTAGGCCCTGATGGTGGGGTTAGACTTTGCTGCGCCCCAACAACAGGTTGTGATCCCTGGAACCAAACTCATAGAAAAGGGAAAAATACGTAAAGGGAGACAAGAATACAAATAGAGCAGTAAGCGGGAAAAGACAGGTCAGAAGGGACTGACTTGTGACGTAAAACACAGAACACAGAACAGAACACAGGACCAAGGGGGAAACAAGGACTGACTGGACGGACTGGACTTACCGGGACACGCACTCACGCAGGCAAACAGTGGTACCCCAAATGGGGTGACAAAAACAGGCACACAGGAGAGAGCAAGGGTTAAACGACAGGAAATGACACCAGGGAGAGAGGAAGAGAGGGAATGGCTAACAAGAGGTTAATGGTTAGGAACAAGGCAGGACTGGAGGGGCTTTCAAGAAAGCATATGAGGCAGAACAACAAGACCAGAGAGCAAAGATCAAAGACTAGGGGCAAAGAGCAAGGACTGAGAGGCAAAGAGGCAAGGAGACAAGATCAAGAGGCAGAAAACAGAAACACAAGGCAGAAAGACTGGGGCGCGTAAAGAACGCTATAACCAGCACTAGAGGGCAGGAAGTGCTGGCTATTTACAGGGAGCCAATCAGGATGCAGAAAACTGGACCTGACCCCTGCACGGTTGGAGAGAGAACTGACAGTAAAGCGCATCACCGTGGCCGGCGCGCAGAGCAAGCCAGCAGCCAGGACACGTGCCACCAATGAGAGAGAGGATCCCGGTGCTAGGAGAGCGCCGGGATCACAGACTGCGAGCCACCGTGAGAGCGCGGCGGCTCATGACACATGTAACACACTGGGTTAGGTGTAATAAAGTCTCTAAAAAGAAAAAAAGAGGTGTTGCCTATAGCAGCCAATCAGATTCTAGCTCTTATTTTTAAGACGGTACTAAAAAATGTTATCTTGATTCTGATTGGTTGCTATGGTCAACATCTGCCCTTTTTCTTTTTTTTTTAAACCTTTAGTAACTCTATATGACTGTGTTGCAATCAACCCCAGCAATGTGAAGCCGCAATGGCAACCTGTGCATTGCTTTGCAGGGTTTAATCTAGGTTAGCTGCCACCCCCAGATGACATCACAGAGGAAGATTTAATGACTTGGGAACCATGAGAATGACTTTGTTCTGATTTCTTTCCGAAGACTGGTTATTGGTTGCAACCATTTAAGTGCTCAGGCTGGCAAAAGGATCTGATTAATAGACATGACCATTACTGATGTTATTAAATATATATATATATATATATATATATATATATAGCTGTATTAGTGCTGAAGCAACTTCTTTAGAAAAAGCTTTTGAAAGCTCTAAGCAAACAATGTGCCTTCAACAACCTGATCAGCATTCTTCCAGAGGGGAAGTCAGAGAGAGAGAGCAGAGACAGGGCAAAGGAGAGAGCGGGGACAGAACAGAGGAGAGAGCGGGGACATAGCGGAGGAGAGAGTGTGGACACAGTTAAGTAGAGAGCGGGCACAGAGCAGTGGCGAGAGCAGGGAACAGAGCAGAGGAGAGAGTGGGAACAGAGAGGAGGAGAGAGGATATACAGAGCGGGAGGAGAGAGTGGGAACAGAGCAGAGGAGAGAGTGGGAACAGAG
>WWET01000171.1:677372-689925 GCA_011038615.1 Limnodynastes dumerilii | reverse complement strand
TGACATGGCCTCCGGCTTCCTTGCATGCAGCAGATCTAGTGATCAGGCTCGTTATCTCCATCTGGGTGTGTGGAAGACACGTAGCACAGGCACATCTCCATATAAATCCCATAGAGCGGCAGCAGGATCAGGCTCTCACCATGGAAGGCTATCTTGTGCTTCTCGTTGATCTCATCGGTCACTCTCCGGAGGGTGCTCAGCGTCTTCTTATTGCCCCCGTTGGCCCCCTTTAAGCCCCCCCCGGCCTGCTCCCGGAATAGGCTGTAGAGAACTTGTCGGGTCTCCTTGTACAGGGAGTCCTGGGGGGTGAGGTCGGTGGGAGTGCCGGGGGGAGACGTGGACCCGCGGGAGACAGACTCCACGTCCTCATCTTCGTCCAGCTCGCCCTGGGAAGAGGGCAGCGAGCCTTCCGCGTTGAAGCCCAGCGGCCTCTGGCCCCATTCCTCCTTCTCTAGAGGCAGGCTGTTGGCCTCCAGCTGGGGCTTAGACGGTAGGGCTACTCCACCCCCACCGTACAGGAGCTGGCAGGGGATCATGGCGGACTTCCGAATTAAGGTCTGGTTCATCATCGCGTTAGAAAGGGTAATGGCGGACAACTTAGTGCGCTCCGGGTCCTGTATCCGCTCCGAGTGACGGACTGATGACGGTTAAGCCCTTCAAACATAGGGCGCATGCTCCGCCCAAAGAGCGCATCACAAGGCCTCGCCCATACGCGGGCGCACCCAGACGTGTGCACACCGCGCTACTTCCCGCCCTTTTACCTTACATGGAGTTCCTGCGCGAGACTTTCCCACAGAGCAAAAAATCATAATGAGGAAAATGTGACATGTGACGTGATCACAGGAACAATAAACCATGGAAATCACACGGGCAGCCACAATACTGAGGGGAATAAAGCCACCAGACAGCACAGGATTTCACATTTTATATGTCATAATATATAAATAAATATAAAGCAGACCTGAAAATGACATTTCCACCTCAGAGCATTATAAGGCAATTTTTTTTTACCTGAACAAGTTGGAATGTTTTGGGAATTTATTCCTAATGACAGTGTGACATAATAGAAGGCATGTTGAAAAGGAAATTTACAGAGGGTGGATACAGGTGCCTGTGTAGGGGTAATTCAGTGAAAGGTGCCTTAATACCAATGTATAACTAATCAGCAGAATTTATTCCATCCTAACTGGATAACTTAAAATTTGAAGCCACCTCATATTATAGATAGTTATTGATAGAAGAGATAGATAGATAGAAGATATAGACAGATAGATTCAAAGGGCCAGATTCAGACACTGTAAATTATACAGTTTGGGCTGGGTTTAAGCGTTAAGAGAGATGATAGATAGATTGATATACTACTTGCGTAGGTGCGGAGCCACTACTTCTGCGGTCCCCTCTCCTGACCACCCCGTGCCTTATGGCACTTAACGAGTGCCATAGGGCTACCTTATCTAACTGTGTGTAGTTTCCTTCTTCAAAAGGAATCTACGCACGGGCAATGCCTCCCCCTGCCCCACCTTCCCCAGCTAATCTAAATCCTTCCCACTTCTGCCAAATCATTCCCCGAGGCGGCATTACGCCACCTCTTTCTACTTAAACTACGTGCGTCTTTAAAGACCGCACAGAGGCAATATACGTACCTGACTGGTACGTAGATTGTGTAAATAACCTACTACAGATGCATAGTAGGTAATTTCCTAAATATACGAAACTAAGAAGCAGAAGGTGTGAATACAGCCCATGGTCACTAGGATGTTCTCCGTATTGAGAGATAGTCACTTGGAGGCCCCTCTGTATTGAGTGATAGTCACTAGGATGCTCTCTGTATTGGGTGATGGTCACTAGGATGCTCTCTGTATTGGGTGATGGTCACTTGGAGGCTTTCTGTATTGGGTGATGGTCACTAGGATGCTCTCTGTATTGGGAGGTGGTCACTTGGATGCTCTCTGTATTGGAGGATGGTCACTAGGATGCTCTCTATATTGGATTGCAGTCACTAGGATGCTCTTTATAAAAATTGTCCATAGAACATTGGAACCGGGCCCACACTCCAGCTTCATTCACATTCACGATGCAGCTATGATTATGAAGCTGCTAGGGAGTAGTAGTGGCAGGGGTTGGCCAGAACTGCTATCCATACTCACAGATAGTGACTCCGTTCAAACCCCACTGCTACTCTGGTACTCTGCTAGCTTCATATACAGAGCAACAATGCATTATTAATATATCGTAGCAGGCACAAGCTGTAGCATGTGCACACTGAAACTATCAGCTGTCAGCTTAAGGTGTTTATAAGCAGTGCTCATTACTTAGGGCTGTTATTTTAAACCACTAAATGCAGCTGATTGTTTATAAACGACTAATCAGCTGGAGGCAGTAAGTGCATGCGCAGTTCAAGTGTTGTTCTGCGTTCTGTTTTACTTCGGGCCCCTACCCTGGTAAAGATGGCCCTGCTCTCGATACCGTGCGGCAGACACTAGGATGCTTTCTATATTGGGTGGCAGTCACTAGGATGCTTGCTATATTGGGTGGCAGTCACTGGGATGCTCTTTGAATTGAGAGGTGGTCATTAAGATGCTTTCTGTATTAGGAGATGGGCACTAGGGTGGTCTCTGAATTGTGTGTTGGTTACTAGGATGCTCTCTATATTGTATGACAGTCACCAGGATGCTCTCTGCGTTGAGAGGCAGTCACTAGGATGCTCTCTGTATTGAGAAGCATTCACTAGGATGCTCTGTCTTTGGTGGTGGTCACTAGGATGCTCTCTATATTGAGTGACAGTCACCAGGATGCGCTTTGTATTGAGAGACAGTCACTGATATCGAATTTCACATCACCACCTTTGAAAAACCCGGGATTTTGTACCCGGGACTTTTCTGGGAGCATTGTCGTGTGTTTCTCATAACCACGTTATAAGTCCACCAAAAACCGGGTAATTTCCCGGGTCTGTCCCTTTCACATTACCACCAAACTACCCGGGTCTGCCCCTGCATTAAACTGTCAATCACCCAAATTGGAAGCTTGGATTGGCTAGGATAAATGAGCTCATTTAAAGGGGACATTACCCTTGCACAGACTGATGATGTCAGCAGGCAGTGGCAATTTTATTTCCATTTACTTTCATGATGGCTATCGAGAAGCAGCTCAGTGACCCTGACAAGATTGCTATGTGGATTTATTAGCTGTTTTCAACAGCAAATTTTAGCTTACTGCAAATGCTGACACTGTGGCAGAGGTTACAGTGTATATTTGAGAGGAGAAGGGCGTTATTTTTGGTGGAGAGATAGAACGCTCGTCTTCAATATTTGCGCAGGAGGAGGTGGTACAATAGGTCCATCCTTATGTCCATCTTGAGGTTCAGCACCCTGACAGAGTGAAGTTTGTGGGCCAGAGACCGTGGTCACGGTGAAGCTTTCTGGGCGACTGTGGAAGCTTTTGAAGACCAGCAGTGGATGGTGCACTTTTGTATGTCACGTGGGACCTTTCACTATGTGTTGGACTTGTTTTTCCCTGCATTGTCCAGACAGCGCACAAAATTCCGGGTTCCCATCCCACCATCGAGGAGGCTTGCCATAGTGTTGTGGTGGCATGTAACCCTGGCGAGTACCGTGTCATCGCAAGCTTGTTTGGCATTGGCATTTCCACCGTGTGCAAGCTTGTGCGTGAAGTGACGGAGACATTGCTTCAAGAACTGTACCATCGCTTCATCTGTTTGCCTCACGGACAGCGTGTGGATGAATCAGTAGCCAGGTTCTTGAGACGTGGTTATCCGCAGTGTGCTGGAGCCATTGACGGGACACACATCCCCATCATAGCCCCGACACAGAACCCTGCGGATTACCATAATCGTAAAGGCTGGCATTCAGTGATTCTACAGGCTGTTGTGGATCACAATTATTGATAAGCCTTTTATGTAATTGCATTTTTGCCTATGAAGTTTACATTGATGTACAAGAATTCTAAAAGTATTATCCTCCCTAGTTTCACAGATGTTTTCATTGGCTGGCCGGGACGCTCCCATAATGCCCGTGTTTTGGCCATTTCTTACCTTTACCATCTGGCAGAGGACGAAAGAGAAGGATACCTCTTTCCGAGAGAGGTAAATTGTTTTTTTTTGTGTTGTTCTGTTTGTAAATGCTACTAACACCTAATTTATTACAGCATTTAACATGAATAGAATAGAATATTAACGTGCATGCCCTATTGTCACCTATAATGATATATGGATACAGATGCTTCTCACTTTTACTACCTGATGATGCTGTAATTAGTATATAAAATGTAAAATGGTTATATATTGCCTGCTGTTGTATAATGTGTTGACAATACTTGTTTCAAACTAACCCTTGTTTTTTTCTTTGCACAAGTCAATATCCGTCAACAGTGTAGAGATCCCTGTGCATATCATTGGAGATGCTGCCTACCCGTTACGTCGATGGCTTATGAAGGGCTACACTAGAACCATCAACTCTCTCCGGAACAAGTTCATTATTCGCACACACTAAGCTCCGCTAGGAGGGTGGTGGAGAATGCATTTGGGTGTTTAAAAGGATGATGGCGGCGTTTAATGAAACGCAGTGACATTGATATTCACCTTGTGCCTCATGTGGTCGCTGCCCGCTGTATTCTCCATAATTTATGCGAGATACAGTAGGAGCACTTCTTACCGGAGTGGAGCATTTTGGATGTATCGGAGCCGACTAACCATGACACAGGTGATGTTGAACACCCCCATTCCACTGTGGAGAACATTAGGTCCACCATTTCCTCAAACCTTTTATCCCTCGTTTGATGTTTGTGTAATAAAATGAAAGTTTTTTGTTCAAAAAAGTGTTTTTATTCAACACACTTCGATATCCATCAATAGCTAATGTGTCATCTTAGCTAAAGTAGTTTTTAGTAACCAAAAAAACAAATACAATATAACAAAATAGGAGCCAGCCTTAATTTTTTTAAAGACACACAATATAAAAGTGCAAAACATACAACCAAAGTAAGAGCTTTAACATTTAAATGTAGATAATTGCAACAAAACACATAATGCGTTTCTAATTAGCAATAAGAGTGTAACATTGTCCTGGGGTTGTATACTGGGTTGCTGCTGCGGGTGATGGCCAGTATTTGGTGCACCAGCATAGTGACGTTGCATTATTGGCTGTGGTGTTGACGCCATTGTGGGTTGTGCACCGGAATATGTGGTTTTTAATGTGCAGGAAAAATATTGCCTCTATGTTCAGCATAGTTTTCTTCCTGATACTTCCAGGATGGTGGAGGCGGTGGCAGAGGTGTGGGTTGGTTTTTTGACTTGATTGCCTGTATTATCTCACGCATCATGCACATGTTTGCCTCCTGGGTTTCCCGCATCATTTGCATGTTTGCTTGCATGTTTTCACAGCTTAGGGATGTCATCCTTTCCAGGAAAGTCTGTTGCAGTTACCGTTCATGTTCACAGTAGCGCTCCATGCGCTTATCATCTGTGCTCTGCATGTTCTGGTCCATCTCTGCTAATTGCACAAACATGACGGCCGTCATGGCCTTGGTCGCCACTTCCACGCGATTCATGCATTTCCGCTTCTTTGGCACATTGAACACTGAGGGTACAAAATATAACATTAGTATACTGCAATATGTGTGCATTTATTAGGATCTGGTGCAATATTAAAAAGCAGTGTTGTAATGCATTATGCTTGAGGCCTCAATCCTCTTGCATTTGTTGCACACTGCGACATCTGGTTTAGTTATGATAATGTTCCCCTGTTATGTTTTTTTCTTTTTACATCTGTTCTGGTTATTACATTTTTTGTATTGTACGGTTTTTAAAAAGTTTTCTATTTTTTTTTATAATTTAGAGTTTAGTTTTTTTTCTATTTCTGATTTATATCAATCTGGGACTTAAACTATGGACCTTTTATATTGAAATTGATGATCAATCATGGACAATATGCAATTGTTTGGGAAATATAAAGATGCAAACAAATATGGACATTACGACAGCTATGAAGGACATTAAAACCACCCAAAAAATCCCTACAAACATTAATCTGTCAAGTAAAAGGACTTACCATTCCCACGTAATTCTGTGGATGTTCCTGGTTCCTCCTGGCTGGACATCGGATTGCCGGTACTGGGTTTCGGTGGCAGAGTGGCACACGCTGACTGGCACTCCGCTGAGGAACTCTGCGTGAAAGAACCGTCCTCTATTGAGCTGTCTTCATCAGCATAAGAAGAATCTTGAGGAATGTCCTCAAACAGAATGGGAGATATTGGTCTGGACTGCACGAAGCTGCTTTGTGAAGAGGACTTCTCTTTTGCTGCCGTAATTGAGGAGGACAATGCGACAGGATCGCATGTAGCAGAATTGCCAAAGACAGCATTGCAGAGCTCATACAAAGGCCAATTTATGTGACCTGAGCCACGTTTCTTTTGCGCATCATAGACTTTGGAAAACTGTTTGCGCAAGGCCTTCAATTTATTAACCACCTGCTGCTGCGTTTTGCTGATCCCCCTTTTCTCCAGAAGCTTTGCAATATTTGAATAAATATGTGCATCTTTCACTGTACCAGAGATTTGGTTTTTTATTTCTTCCTCCCCGCGTATTTGTAAGAGCTCCCGCACTTCTTCATCCCTCCAATGCGCCATTGTCACACTTACCACGCTGGGCAACTTTGGATGACATCACAATTTCTGCGGATAGAAAATGTGTCCAATCAGGTGTAAGTATGAAAGACCCGGGTTGAAAAACTACCCTGGCGCTTTCACATTACCACCCTTCCCGGGTTGAACACGGGAAAAACCCTTCTTTTTTCCCATGTTTCGTTCCCGGGTCTATTGACCCGGGTCTACCGGAAGTGGCGGTTTCACATCACCACCAATGATGTGATGGTGATGTGAAAGGGGTATGAGATGCTCTCTGTATTGAGAGGCAGTCACTAGGATGCTCTCTGTATTGTATGGTGGTCACTAGGATGTCTCTCTGTATTTGCTGGTGGTCACTAGGACGCTCTCTGTATTTGCTGGTGGTCACTAGGATGTTCTCTGTATTTGCTGGTGGTCACTAGGATGCTTTTTGAATTGGGTGGCAGTCACTAGGATGCTTTTTGAATTGGGTGGCAGTCACTAGGATGCTCAGTACTTAGTAGCAGTGACTGCCTGTATAAAAGTCAATATCAGTCTCTTTATTTATTGTATTTTGAAAAACTAGCCAGAAGATGTTGTACTTTATTATACTGTAACTATTTTACATTACACTTTTTCTTGTACTTAATTGGCTCTACATAACCCAATATGCCATATGAAATATTTTCACTGCGCTTATTAAGGTTTTTTATTTTGTGCTAATCCTGTTTACTTATTTTTTTGTTCAACTACCTATAGTTGATCCCATCCACGTGTAACCTCCTGCAGATTTTTCAGGGCCTCTCTAAGGCCCGTATTCAGAGTACCGGACGTATAACATATATACTCCTGTTTAGAAATCACTAGAAGTCTTTTTGAAGTGGATTTAGGGCGATAATTTCTGACCTGGACTTATGATTTTCTGTGCCAATAATGCAATGCCAAAAACCACATTACCAAAGTCTAGATTAAAGAAATACTGTAACTTTGCTCCCAAGTAAATGACCCCTGATTGGCTCGGAAAATAGTCCAGGTCTACGGCGCCAGCATTGAAGATTAAAGGTTTATAATTATTAATGATGTTAATATAACCAGACATATCAGTAATAATCACCTCTGTTATTATTAAAGGAATGTTTTCAATAACAGTGACATTTACAGTAGGTGGCTAAATTAATGTATTACATTTACAATACATGTAGTAATGTGGTAAAAAAAAAAAAAAGACTTATTTGAAGGACAGATTGATGCCAGGGAAAAGCTATCAAGAGCTAGATTTATTAAACAGCAGAAAAGAAAAAATTGAGATGTTGCACATAGCAACCAACCAGATTCTAGCTGACATTCTCTAGTATGTAATAGAAAAGTGAGAGCTAGAATCTGATTGGTTGCTATGGGCAATTTCTCCACATTTATATCACTATAATTTTTAATGTTTCCATGAAAGACAGATCTGTATTTTTCTTCTCTTATATTGGAGGTGACAATTTTATTGAATGTATAGTACTTGAGAATGTTTACCTGAGCTGTGGTATCAGGTGCAACATTACCAGCATTGCTCCGCCCTGGGTTATATGAAGACTGGATGGTCCACTGCTTATGAAGGTCAACCTTCACTGCACATGGGTCCACTATTTTCTTGTTCTGCCACCGCGTAGTGTAGCTGTTTGAGAGTGATGGCATTTTCATTAATATCAATGCAGGTAATTTTACAAGGAATTTTTCCAAATGCTTTTATTACATGTGGGGTATATTAGGGGTCTGGATATGGCACAGTATATTAAATACATTTAGTGTATATTAGTTGGTTTTGGATTTATTGCGCCATTTCAGACCTCTAATATACCCCACACATATTATAGTGGGATATGGTCGTGTAAAATAAGCTTACCTACCTGACGGACAGGAGTTTAACACTGCTGTAGTGCAGAATGCCTGATTTTCAGTGATGCTTAACAGAAAAATCTTCAGTTGACCGGGAAGCCTGCGCCATAGTTTTGCACTTGAAGAGGACCTCCATGGCATACTTCCGGACTTGATGCAACAGGTTGACGCGACTCAATGGGTGAACGGGTGAGTATTATACTAAATGTGGATTTTAATGTTAAATGTTTTAATTTTAATGTCTGTTTTACATTTTAGGTTAGGGTAGGGTGCTGCAGAGAAGGGATGGTTAAGGTAAGGCTGCGGAGAAGGGACGGTTAGGGTAAAACTGTGGAGAAGGGACGGTTAAGGTAAAGCTGTGGAGGAGGGTTGATTAGGGTAAGACTATGGTAAGGAGATGGTTAGGGTAAGGCTATGGAGAAGGGTTGGTTAGGGTAAGGCTATGGAGAAGGGACGGTTAGGGTAAGGCTATGGAGAAGGGTTGGTTAGGGTAAGCCTATGGAGAAGGGATGGTTAAGGTAAGGCTATGGAGAAGGGATGGTTAGGGTAAAGCTGTGGAGGAGGGTTGATTAGGGTAAGGCTATGGTAAGGAGATGGTTAGGGTAAGGCTATGGAGAAGGGATAGTTAAGGTAAGGCTATGGAGAAGGGATGGTTAGGGTAAAGCTGTGGAGGAGGGTTGGTTAGGGTAAGGCTATGGAGGAGGGTTGGTTAGGGTAAGCCTATGGAGAAGGGATGGTTAAGGTAAGGCTATGGAGAAGGGATGGTTAGGGTAAAGCTGTGGAGGAGGGTTGGTTAGGGTAAGGCTATGGAGAAGGGTTGGTTAGGGTAAGGCTATGGAGAAGGGTTGGTTAGGGTAAGGCTATGGAGAAGGGTTGGTTAGGGTAAGGCTATGGAGAAGGGTTGGTTAGGGTAAGGCTATGGAGAAGGGTTGGTTAGGGTAAGGCTATGGAGAAGGGTTGGTTAGGGTAAGGCTATGGAGAAGGGACGGTTAGGGTAAGGCTATGGATAAGGGACAGTTAGGGTAAGGCTATGGAGAAGGGTTGGTTAGGGTAAGGCTATGGAGAAGGGTTGGTTAGGGTAAGGCTATGGAGAAGGGACGGTTAGGGTAAGGCTGTGAAGGAGGGTTGGTTATGGTAGGTCTATGGTGAGGAGGAGGTTAGGGTTACTGTTAAAGTATTTGTCTGATATTTTATTATCGACACCACTTGTATATTGCTCTCGACTTTAGTACTGTAAGGGTAACAGCTCTGTCTAGGTCATTTTTAGAGAGATTATTACACTGTCAGACTAATGTTGTCAAGTTGCCTCAAATATGATTATAGATCCCGTATACCACACCCTATAATAAAACGCGCCATTTCCTTTGCCTTAATATACCCCACATGTATTGCCTTCTGTTTTTTTCTGGCTCTGTAAGGAGGACATCCAGAAACCCCTTCCTTCCAAGCAGGAACCCCCCTGCAACCAGGAACCCCCCTGCCGCTGATGTTTAGGGAACTTTTGACAGCAGGACCCTACATTTTCTGATTGAACTACATGAAAAATGCATCAATTGTCGGAAGCCTGAATCCGATCCAATTTACCGATTGGTGGCAGCCAAGATGGGATGGATTGATACCAGTCTTTACAATGGCTCATTCCATTATTCATATTGTATTGATTTTGGAGGAGGAGCATGAAATCTTAAGACCACTCTCCTTGTGCCTACAGGACTTCTGTACCCTGGTCCCTACCTTAAAATTTACCCACTGCTTAATGCGATTTCTACATAAGGGCCTAACCCTCAAGCCCTTACTGTATGACTTAAAAACTTCCCCTGTTCCACCATGATTATACACTGTGCACATGGCGACTCGTCTCGAGCCACTGTCAGAAAAGCTTCCAGTACGGAAGCCAGGATCCTAAGGAATCTTATGTGTGCACATGCACCGTACTTAAATACAGGTGTTTTTCGCACACAGAGTGCAGATAACACCCACATTTCTTACACCTGGATCCAGCCCTATGTGCTTTCCCGATGTTGATCGTGTTTGCATAAATATAGTAGATTACAAGATCTTGCCGGTGCCTTCTCAAACATGAGTATTTAAAACCATAACATAGAAAGTGACGGCAGATAAGAGCCACATGGCCCATTTCGTCAAATAATACACTTTATAGACATTTTAAGCATCATCTGTTAAATTCAGAAAGTGCTTTCCATATACGTTGTTTGTCACTGTACGTGACCTATATACTTTGTATAAATTAAGGCTTCACTGCTGACCGCCTACAACATTGACTAATAATGAAATTGAAATCAATGTCTTGTGCAGAGCTAATTCCCCCTACATGTTTAGTGTCGCTTCTGAATTTACCTTGTGGCTTTTCTACCTTTTGTGGTTTCTGCGCAGAATATACGTGGTACTTTTCTGTAATCCTAGGAATGAGTATAGTGTCTGTGGGTGGGGAAAGTCATAGACATGACCAACACTATCGACAGTCAGAAAATGTGAATTTTCCTCTGTTTCCTGGTCTGCTAGTAAGAAACAAAGTATAGAGCAGCTATAGAGAGCTGTATCTAATCTTTAAAAACACAGCTGTAGTCACTTTAAAATAACAGACCTTATCAGTTGTTTGGGTTCTTTAACATTCATTTTATCATGTTTTGTCTTTTGTAAAGACTGCTAAGTACTAGAAAAACAGGGTTTGTTTATTACATAATTTTACCTGTTATAGGGCTCTATTTACTTACCTTGTTCATTCTCTGTGAAGGAAGCTGCATCAGGCTGGCTTATCATTGCAGCGAGCCTGGCAGCTTCCTTCACATTATTTACTAATACTCACCCCTCTTCTGAGGTCCCGCGATGAGCTGCGAGTAGGTTCTGTGATCCTCCTCCGTGCGATCCCTGAATGAAGTACTGCACATGCGCAGTACCTCTCAATCAGGATTTAGAAAAATGTCAATGCCGAATTGAGAAACATTGCACATGTGCAGTGCTTCTCTTTAGGCACTTTGACATTTTTCCAACTCCTGACATGAGAAACACTGCGCATGTGCAGTGTATTCATGCCGGGACTGGACAGCTGCAGCCCGACGGGACGCCCGGACAGGTGAGTTTAATCTTTCTTTAATCTTTATTTATATTTTCAATGTTTTTTTTACTGATTTTTAAAAGAGGGGTATATGGGGACATCGCTGGAATACTTACCCCTAACGCCAGTCTGAGCTGGCGATAGTCTAACGACGTTTTGTAAATATGCTTAACTTCATTTTAATGCGATAGGGCCAGTTTTGAACTGAAAACTGGCCCTATCGCACTAAAATGATCTCTGTAAATAGAGGCCATAGTGTTTTGTACAGCGAGAAGCCAGATTTAGGAACAAACAACAAAAAAAAAGGAGCAAATGGTCACCAGCATTTTGCACTGTGAGAGGTGGAAGCTCATTTTGGACCTGATCCTCATTTAGCGTCGTATTCACACCTAAGAAGCTTCTGCTTCTTAAAGGCAGAGTTTCCCAAAATGACCTACAATGCATGCGGTCATTTAAACAATCTACATACCAGTTAGGTACATAGATTGCCTCCGTGCGGTCTTTAAAAACCTCACGGAGTAGTTTAATTAGAAAGAAGCAGCGTTAAGCCGCCTATGGGAGTGCTTAGGTAGAAGCGGGAGGGGGGAGGGATTTAGATTAGCCGGGGAGGGTGGGGGAAAGGAATTCCTTCTTAAGAAGGAAACTACACAGATAAGGTATCCCTATGGCACTCGTAAGTACCATAAAGTACCTAAAAATGAGGGAGGGGGTGGGTTAGGGAGTTATGTGTGAATCTGTCCGCACCTTACTCACTCTTAGGTGTGAATAAGCCCCATAGTAACGTTAGGGAACTTACTCAAAGCCTCTTGTGTAAGTCTCTTAAAATTTAAATCTGCGCATGGATTTCTGCATGCCTAATCCCTATATGTTCAGATGGACACAGATCCGTGCAGTGGAGTTAAGGTAGTGTCCAGAACTCCGCACAAGAGAGGGGAGAGACGGGCACACATTCGTGCACACATCCTGATCTTCGTG
>WWET01000171.1:658544-673263 GCA_011038615.1 Limnodynastes dumerilii | reverse complement strand
CGCGCGGGGCCTTCACTTCCCGGAGACTGTGTAATCACATACACAGTGCCTGGACTCCTGCGCCATAGCAACACATACACAAAGCCTGGACGCAGGAGGCAGGGTCTTTACTGCACAAGTGCAGCGCCAGGCTTGCAAAAAAAGAAAAAAAATATATATGCCGTGGGCCGCCTCTGAGGGACAGGTTCCTGTCTATAGATATAGCGGGTGATGGCTTTGGAATTCAGATGCATTTGCCCTGATGCGGTAACTATGTTATATCTGGTCTGTGATACTACTGTTTAATATTTTGCCTACTGTTTTAATATGTTTCTGATTAAACTTTGATATTTTAATAGTTTAATCCTTGTGAGAGTGGACTTTGAATATATCTAAGACATGTGCACTATTGAAATAGTTGCTTCTCTTCCCATGTTAAGTGGTTTGAATTTTTCTTCACATATTACTGTGCTTTTCAGCTATATTAGTAGCACCTCCCGGATGGTGGGAGTCATTGCTTTATTTTTATAATAGAGGATTGGTGCGGTATTGTTTGTTCACATATTTTGATTATATCCCTGAGTCTCCAGTTTGCACAGTCCTCATTGTTTTGTATAGGAACATTAGGGATGTCAGATTTATCTATGGGAGAAGAGCTAGGGTCAGATTTATTAAGCTGCGTTATAGAAAAAGATCTTGCCCATAGCATCAGATTCTGGCTGACATTCTCTAGTATGTAATAGGAAAGTGAGAGCTAGAATCTGATTGGTTGTTATGGCCAACATCTCCAAATTTCCTTTCTTATAGCTTAGTAAATCTGGCCCTAAGACTTGTTCTCCAATAGGATCACAGGTCAGAATGGGGGGCCTGGACCAAGGTGTAAAATTAGAATGCAGTGGAAGTGTGGATTATGTGGAGGGTGCTTATCACGCCCTCACTGTACTATTTACATACATCCTCCTTCTACCATTGGAAACGCCATGAATAAATAACCCATACGAAATTTTGGATTGTGAGGATCCAGATACATACCGCAAGCCTGACACATGCGCATTTGCAAAATGTCTGTGTTACCATTGCGGTCAGAAATTGCCCATTTGGCATTAGCAGGGCCACCATCGGGGATGGAGGGAGCTGACGGTGTATGAGGCCTGCTGATACTCATCTCAGCTCTCCAGCATCATGTATTGGCGGTAGGAGACAGATGAGTCACTGTCACCAGTCTCCTATCACCTATACCTGCTGTTGGAGAGCTGTACCAGACTGCACACCAGCCGGCTGAAAGACTGCCCTGCATAATAGAAAGGGAGGGTTAGGGTGAGGATTAGGGTAAGGGTTGGGGTTAGGGGAAAATTTTACTAACTGCATTCTTTGCAGGGCCAGATTAACAATAAGCCGGATGAGACTACAGCCCCAGGCCTACATCTGAAGTTAGGCCCATTAAGAAATCCAATTAATATGATGACCATCGTCCAGCCAGCTGCGTGGCTGCTAACTGCTGCAATCTGCCTGTGTTTTCCCATGGACCATGGCGGCTACTCTCCTACTGAGCTGATCTGTGGTGTCATTAATATGTAAAATGGCCAGTTTTGGAGCTGCTGTGTATGCTTTGCTGCAGCGGTTCCTCCCATCAGCCATTGTGGAGCGCAGTTGTGTTTTGTGAGCCTTTGAAGAGCTAAGTAACGTTCATAAGCATTCGCTCCTTGTGTCATACTGCTCACACTAACGCATGGCTGGTCATGTCCATTCCAGTGGGCCCTTTCAGCCCTTAATCCAGCCCTGTGTGTAACGGGACATGCATAAGTACTGGAGGAAATATGAATCAGGCCCTGGGCCAGGGTTGCCTATGCAAACCCTCCAACATGACCCATTCCATTAAGTACAATTTAATCCGCTCCTGAGCTTCCAACTGTCACTCACCTGGTTTAAATGAATTAACTGATATTTAAAATATCAACAAAAAGTTGTTTAACAAAAGTGGTTACTATAGTAACAGAGTGTTGGAAACTGAGGAGCAGAGCATTTTGTACCTAATGGAATGGGTCATGTTTGGAGGGTCTGCCTATGTTTTATCTCTTCCCTCCAGGAGAGCTCTCAATTGGGTCATTAAGCCCCGCCCCCTGACTATCACTACTGTGATTCATAGTGCTACAGGGGTGTGCGGGGCTTCATGACAAAAATCACGTCATCAAGTTCCATCCATCCCTAGTAACACTAGGGATTACTATAATGAGAGGAAAGGGGGACCTCTCATGCTGGAGTTTTGACGGCTCTCCCGGGATACCGGGAGAGCTGCCTGAATTTTGGGAGTCTCCTGTACATTCCGGGAGAATCTGTAACCCTGCCCTAGGCCATGAGCTGGGACATTGTGTGCCCACCATTAATAAGAGGAAGCGTCATCTCCTAAAAAGTTAGATACACCCTGCAAAACCGGTCAACGCATCCTTACTCTGGGATTCACACCTGACTAATGCAGGAAGATGCGGTATTTACATTTAATTAATGCACTTCACATGGTAATTAAACGTGTTGTACTCAGAGTACATGACTCATACCTTGTATAATAAACAATCTGTATGGGAAGATGTAATTACCACAGTCTGGCACATTCAACTTCAATGAGAGAAAAACAAAAGTCCTCTATGACAAGTGACAGACCGCAGAACATCCATGTTTTCTACCCTTTTAGGGAATCATCAAAGTTAAGAAATGAATAATTGATAAAGAGAAATAAGATAAAATATCACAGATTTGTGACTACTATCAGCTCCTGTGCTTTGCATTAAAGCAATCTATGCCTAGCTGAAAAACATGCAAGACAGTTTAAGGAAGATCAGTTTCCTTTTACCTGACCCCTGGTGTAAGTGCTAATGATGGGCTGCATCCAGACTTAAGTAAGTGCTTGAAATGAGTTACTCCTGGGCTAAACCATGTTGATTGCAGGGGGAGTCATATTTCATCTGTTGCAAACTGTATTAGAGTTGAGACGTGATGTTTCCTATCCCAAGTCTAAATAACAGTGTGATAGTAAAGCTGGTCAGTATCTGTGTGCAGTAAGCAATTCAAAGATATATGCCTGCATGCAAAGAATACAATTACCTTCACTCCCCCTGTAATCAACATGGTTCAGCCCAGGAGTAACTAATTTCAAGCACTTACTTAAGTCTGGATCCAGCCCAATATCTGTGATGACAATGGTGCAGGTCCGGACCTACAGCCGGTGTCGTTTTTACGGTGGCCATATGCGTAAGAACGGCATTTCTGCCGTTCCGCGTTTTTCGCCAGGCAGATGTTGCCCGGCTTAATCGATTATTCAGGGTTCCCTGGATCGGGCGTCCGTGGGTCATGGTGGTTATGGTGCTGCATGAAAGGGCATGCAGCACCATAACTACGCTGTAGTTACAGAAGGTAGTCGGGGGAGGGAAATTAGGAAGGGAGGGCTGGGTTAGAGGGTTACGATTAGTTTCCTGGTGTAATTACTCACTGTTATGCCAGCTGAAGTTAAGGTCGCCTTCAGCCGGCGTAACAGTGGGTAAGTACGCTGGGACAGGGGCGTGTCGGGGGGAGTGCTTATGAGCTACACTGGCCATACTTACGAAGTACGGCACAGCGTAGCTCTGGATCAGGCCCAATGGGCCTACACACAATGGAGGCTGCTTTCCTAAAAGATTCCATGGTGTCAGGTGATCTCAAGCGCCGCCCCTTTCCACTGTCTTTTTTCTTACAGTCACTTTGGGCCTGATCCAGACCTACGCCGATGCCCTGTGTTTACTAAAGCACTGCATATCGGCATGTACTCCCCCCTGTCCCAGCGTATTTACCCTCGCTCAAGCCGGCTGAAGGCTACCCTAAGTTCAGCCAACGTAAGCGAGGGTAAATACGCTGGGACAGGAGCATCTTAACTAAAACCCCTCCCTCCCTCCTTCATTACCCTACCTCCCCCCGCCTACCTACACTATCTACTACCTTATATAACCGTGCACGGACAATGCCTCTCCCTGCCTCCTCCCACCCAATCTAAATCCATCCCCCCTCCCACTTCTGTCTAATTACTCCCCGAGGGGGCATTACGCCGCCTCTTCCTAACTAAACTACTCCATGCGGTATTTAAAGACCATACAGGGACAATCTATGCACCTAACTGGTACGTAGATTGTGTAAATGACCTACTACGCACGCATAAATATCCGCACCTAAGATATAAGCTTCTGCTTCCTAGGTGTGAATACAGTCCAAAGGCCCTGATTCATACTTAAAATGGTACCTAAATATATACGCAGGCCGTGAGCGTATCCAGGTGATTTTATGCGAATGGTGTGTGCGCAAGCAGATGTTACGCTTAGAAACCTGTTACACACAGAGTTCAACTCCATGCCTAATGAGATCTGTAACAAGGGGAGCATCGGTACTCTGTAAGTAGGAAGTTAAGAAACATACACACGGAGAGTTAAGGGAGCCCAATGGAGGCAGACGTCAGCAAAGATCCGCAAGAGCGAAGGGCGTGTCATAGGAGCACGTGCCACTTAGTTGCGTGTTTTTGCGAATACTTGTTTCCTTCTTATCTGTGGATCAGGCCCAGTGGGATCACTGCTTTCAGAGCCCCAACAACTTGCTTACAAATGTACATAGAAGCTTCCCTGTGATCACTGGATAACCAGATATTCTAGTCAGCATAATAACCGATGACAATAGCATTATTTGAGTGACTAATTAAAGATTAACCTCCCATAACTATGCGATGCAGTTGCCGGTCCGGCCGCCAGCTGAATGGGGAAATGGGGACAGGTATCTAGTATGACCTGTTCCCAATAGTGACAGGCTACGGCGGGAATAAGGTTAGGGTTGGGATTGAAGGAGAGGCTTAGGGTTAAGCGGTGGCACATGGAGGATTAGTGTTAGGCTGCTGGACGTAAAGGGGTAGGGCTTGGGATCAAGAAGGGGAAGGTTAGGGTTAGGACTGAAGGGGAAGGTTAGGGTTAGGCTGTGAGACATGGAAAGTTAAGGTCAGGCTGCAAAACATGGATGGTTAGGGTTAGGCTGCAGGATATGGAGGGGTAGGCTTAGGCTGCTGGACATGGAGGAGTAGGGTTAGGCTTAAGAAGGGAATGGTTAGGATTAGGGCTGAAGGAGAAGGTTAGGGTTAGGCTGCGAAACATGTAAAGTTAAGATCAGGCTGCAAAACATGGAGGGTTAGGCTGCTGGACATGAAGGGTTGGGCTGCTGGACATGAAGGGTTAGGCTGCTGGACATGAAGGGTTAGGCTGCTGGATATGGAGGGGTAGGGTTAGGGCTCAAGAAGGGAAAGGTTAGGATTATGACTGAAGGGGAAGAATAGAGTTAGGTTGTGAGAAATGGAGGGTTAGGAAAGGGATAAGATTACGGTTAGCATAAAAAGCTTACCTTCCGTTGGATAAATCTTCGCAGCACCTCCACTTATTAAAATGGAGTCGGAAAACAGACAATTTAACCGGCAAACCATATTCCATAGGCACGTCCCACATATATAACGTCATTTTGTCAAACTGACAAATCAAAACAATGGAAATGGATTGGAAGCGTGGTAATAAAGCAAATACTTTAATAAGCTTTGTTATGGTGCTCTGTCTGGCCATATTACTGTCCTAAGCATCCCTTTGTACCTCGGGGATGAATGAATTCTATGTACACAGTGACCCGGCCATGATGTGACAAAGTCTTTGTATATCTGTATACACAAAAGGAGTCAGGAACACAACGTTCCAGCATTTTGTTATTGAGTTCAGAGTGACGTCAGCATCCTACTCAGATGTCTGCACAAGCCATCAATTATACTCTACTGAGTTAATTAGCTGGTGCTCAGCCAGGAGCTTAGGACAGAAATGGCTGCCGTGAGATCTCTTTAACGAGGGATAAGAGATACACAATAAAGGAACTACTGAAAGACGAAAACTTGCCATGTGTGCCCTAGATTTCAGAAGGGCTGACTGTAATAATCTACAAGGGTCAAAACTAAAACCGGCAACGCACTATGCAATAATCATATAGTGTGCTGCATGAACTGATTTGCTGGTTCCTGTCTAAATGATCTGACCACCGTTGGGAAAATGCTATTAGGATGGGGCCTGGATAGCAAGGAGAGAGACGTCATTACATAGAATACAGATCAAATTTCCAGTGCTGAAAGAAGAAGGAGGGTTTCAAAATGATAAATTTCAGTATAATATTCCTATATAAAATATATATTGGAGTATATTAGAGGTCAGGTAATGGTATACTATATAAAGTATGTGTGGGGTATTTAAGGTCTGGGAATGTCACACGACGAGTATATACAGTATATAGGGTACCATTCACAGATCCTAATATACCCCACATAGATTATAGTATGTGCTATTCAATAAACAATTTAATTCCTACTAGTCTAGCTTCTTTTACTATCTTCTTACGTCTATCTTCCTTCTACTTACTTTTAACTTCTTCTGCTATCTTCCTACTTCTGTCTGCCTTCTTTTGTTTATCTTCTTCTGCTATCTTTTTACTTCTGTCCTTCTTCTTAGGTCTATCCTTTTCTACTATCTTCTTATTTTTATATTCCTTCTTCTTCTATCCTTCTTCTTACATCTATCTTCTTCTACAATCTCCTTAATTCCATCTTCCTTTTATCTTAGGTTTATTCTTTTCTAGTTTCTTCCTTCTTCTAACATTTATCTTTTACTATCTCCTTACTTCTATCTTTCTTCTTCTTACATTGATCTTCTATTATCTCCTTATTTCTATCTTTCTTCTTCTTACATCTATCTTTTCTACTATTCTCTTACTTCTGTCTTCCTTCTTCTTAGGTCTATTCTTTTCTACTATCTTCTTATGTCTATCTTCTTCTACTATCTTCTTATTTCTATATTCCTTCTTCTTCTATCCTTCTTCTTCTTACGTCTATCTTCTTCTAAAAGTCTCCTTAATTCTTTCTTCCTTCTATCTTAGGTCTATTCTTTTCTAATTTCTTCCTACATATATCTTTCTTCTTCTTACATTTATCTTCTACTATCTCCTTCTATATTCCTTCTTTTTACATTTATCTTCTACTATCTCCTTCTATCTTCCTTCTTCTTACATTTATCTTCTACTATCTCCTTACTTCTATCGTTCTTCTTACATTAATATTCTATTATCTCCGTATTTCTATCTTTTTTCTTCTCACATCTATCTTTTTCTACTATCCTCTTATTTCTATATTCCTTCTTCTTCTATCCTTCTTTATTTTTCAGAGGAAGAGGTGTGATAGAACACAAGGGCATGAATATAAACTGGAGGGTGGTAGATTCAAAGGAAATGTGCAGAAAAATGACTTCACTGAAAGGGTGATAGATAAGTGCCTCCCATCTGAGGTGGTAGAGGTAACAGTGTAAACATGCTTGGGATAAATATAAGGATATCCTAAATTTTAAAAAAAATTAAGGGTAAATAGGGTCTAGGGTCAGTATATTTTTAAATAAACAACTGGGCAGACTGGATGGGCCATCTTCTTATGTCTATCTTCTTTCTTTCTTCTTCTATGTTCTATTGCACGGCACATGTGACATCATGAGGTTTTGTGCCCTGTGCTTCGATGCAGAACACAGCATAGCTGCTCAGGCCTTGTGATGGAGCCTTGATTTAATTTTCCATTAAAAAAAAAAAAAGATCTGACTCACAGATAGTAATCTAATAAATAAGATTTGGGGGCAGCCAGCGGTGCACAGAACAGGTCTGTTGTGTTCTAATGGTGTCAAAGGCACCCCATAATCCGGGCATCCATTATCATACCAGGTACCTTTCACATAAGGGCAAACTTTTATTTTTGGGGTTGCACAGAACCCCCCTCCTTTGTGCGCAACCACATCCTTACCACAAAGCTCTTACAAAGTCCCCTCCACCAACATATCTAGCCTCTTCTCCCTCCACCTTCTCTGTCATTCTCAGTTGGCCAATGACCACTGCTACTTGCTCTCTCTCTCATATCCATCTCTCCTCCCACATCCAAGAATTCTCTCCTCTTGTTTCCCATCTTTGGAACCATCTTAATTTCCAGCTCTCCCTTATCCATCAGTCTTTCAAGAAGTACATCAAAATTCACTTATTTGACTCTAAACTGTATCTAGAATTTAAAAATAAGAGGAAACCAGGTGGAAAGTTACACCTGAGAAGGACCATGTTGAGTTTCAGTCAGGGGGAGTCAAATATATTTTACTTTAATTATTACACGGATAGTGACCATCTTTACTTTTACAATGTTATTTAGATTTGGGCTAGGAAATATCACCTCTTAACTCTAATACCATTTGCAACAGATGAAATTTGTTCACCCTTCAATACATCATGGCTTCGCCTAAGTGTAACATCCACATGTTTTCTATAATTTTCAAACTCTGGATCCTGTCGAAAGCTAATTCTGTTCATTATATTCTTTTGAGATCAATATTTGATTGTTCTAAAGCAAATCTGGCTTTCCCCCAATAAGTTAAACGGTTTCCAAAC
Organism: Limnodynastes dumerilii; assembly: GCA_011038615.1. Taxonomy (NCBI): domain Eukaryota; kingdom Metazoa; phylum Chordata; class Amphibia; order Anura; family Limnodynastidae; genus Limnodynastes; species Limnodynastes dumerilii. The sequence goes on along the minus strand of WWET01000171.1, from coordinate 664,791 downwards.
ATTTTCATAGAAGACATGCTCCACACCCTGGCAAATGCCTCCAAGCTTCTACCCGCCATAATCAGGAATATTCCTTGGAAATAACCCACCAGGCTTTTTTTGGTCTCCTCTGAGGCAATGCCAGGTGGGTCTCTCTCTTGTGATAGTTCTTGCATTAAATGTACATTCCTAGGAGCTGATTTGTAGCATTGCTTCTCGGACTGTCCATTCAGAAAGCAAATTTGGGTTTGATTTCTTTTGTTAATGATTTCCTACTTAATTATTTCCAATGGGCTTCTCTTGATGTTGTCTCCAAAGGATATACATTTTCCAATAACAATATGAAACTACACTTATCAGTCAGCAGCTCATAAATCTAGACGTGGGAGAGTTTTATCAGTATTTTATCAGTCCATATCATCCATCCGCTTTCACGGCAATTGCCATTAAAGAGTATGGATGTCAGTGATTGACATCCTCCTCTTAAGCACAGTGTATCACAGCCGCCGTCATATTCCGGCAGCTGCGATAGTGTGCTTAAGAGGAGGATGTTAATCACTGACATCCATCCTCTTACATTGTAGCCGGGGAGCAAGGGGGCGGAGCATTCACGTAGCGCTCCTGTCCCCTGCCTGTACAGAGCTGGCTGGGCTATGCACAGCCACTGCTCTGTTTACAAGGCACCACGTGACTTAAGGTCATGTGAGCGTCACCATTCTTCAGAGCGCGCACCGCTGAGGACAGAGCCGGAGGAGAGGCAGCAAAGGTAAGTTTATTATAGTGTTTTTAAAGAAAGTGGAATGGGGATTTAAACAGAGAGAGGCACAAAGGCTGGGTGGACACAAAGGGGAGGTAATAGTGTTCTGGAAATAAAAGGATGGCCAATAAAGCTGAATGGACACAAAAAGGGGGGCAACATGGTTGGCTAGAAACACATAAAGGTGGCAATCATATTGACTGGATACAAAGAGGGGTCAATAAGATTGGTTGGACACAGTAAGAAGGGACATAAGGCTGGTTGAATACACAGAATAAGGGGGTATAGATCGGACTGGATACAGAAGGAGGGGTAATAAGGCTGACTGGATACACATAAAAAGGCAATAAGGCTGGCTGGACACAGAAGGAGGGGGCAATAAGGCTAACTAGACCAAATAAATAGGGGGGCAATTTTTCTGTATGTTAATTTGAAGCAGGGGTCCCCACAGACCTTAATCCGGCCCTGGTGCTCGGGAATTTTGAGGATTGATTGTAAGTGAGGAGGGTTTGATGGCAGCTCTCTCTCTCTCTTCAAGTGCTACTCATGGTGCTGCCCCTCATCAGTCATCAGTGAGGAATTTTTTGGGGGTCATACCTTTTGATATTTCATTGTTTGTTGACGTTATCTTATGAACTATATTACATTGATTGTGTTTTATTTGCTTACTTGTGCTGTAATAAAAAAGTATAAACATGCGTACACACTGAAGGGTGTTAGGTACAGAGGAAATGTACATAAAAAACAAGATGACTTCACTGAAAGGGTAGTTGATAAGTGGCATAACCTCACATCTAAGGTGATGAAGGCTAACACAGTAGGACAATGGGTCAGATCCAGAGCTACGTCCGCTAGCGTATTTACACTAGCCGGAGTCGTAAGAACGCTATTTTGCAGGTACTGCGCATGCGCGTGGCAGATGTTATGGCACGTAACTCTGTACGTATGTACCATCCTAGTATCAAGAGCGTAACTACGAACAAAGGGGCGTGACGGCCATACGACACCTGTAATTATGCTTTGGAGGCGGGGTGAGGCATTTAAATCAAATAGTATGGACGTGTTTAGGCGCATAAGTACGTGCAGCCATTACAGCTGACAGGAGGTACACTTTGAAAAGTTAAGGTAGGGTTTGGAAAGCATAAAACGGCAAAAGTACGTACGACCGAGGGGAGTGCCTAGGGGAGAGCATAGTAATTACCATAGCGTAAATACGCTACGAGTTGAAATGTAAAGGAAACGTAGGTCTGGATCCGGCCCAATGTAAAAATGCTAGGAATATATATAAGGATATATTAAAAATTAACTAAATTGAGGGTCAAATAGGGTCTGGGGTCAGTATAGTTAAACATAAATTAGGCAGATGGGATGGGCCAAGTATTACTAAGTATTTTTTTATTTTTAAACGTTACTATATTGCTACTTCATCCCCGACCTCTACCCCATCTCTCCCAACACCAGCCTCCTGAATTCCTCCGCTGCCCCTTGTAACACTTTATCTGCCTGTACTTTTAGTATGTAGCTCTCAGGAGAAAGACCCCCATCCTTCCTCGTGCTCCCTGTCTCACCCCTCCTCCTCTGGTCTTCCAATCCCCCATATTTTTAGGCATCAGCTTCCAGTAAATTATTTATACATAAATACTAATTCCTATGCTATGGAATTCCGCTGTAAGATGTTTTCCCTGTCTGTATTACGTCTCTGTACTCATTTATTGCTAACCCGGCCAGTGATGTCATTTGGGGGGGTGGGGTGGATTTTTACAGAATGAAACTTGGGACAGGGGGGCAGGGTTATGTTCGCATGTGGGTGTGTCTTCTTATTATAATATGCAGTATTGACGTGCCCTTTCTCTGGGTATTGATTCAACCTTCCGCACTGTCGCCATTTTCTATTCGTAGGAGTCAGAATTCTGAACGTGCAATAGAAGTGCTTAGATGTACGATCGCACTGGTGCTTGTCTATTGTGGACCTGCTGTTGGGGATACCATAACATGCAATGCATGAGGTTACCTAAGAATCGCATCTCAGAATTCCGTCCCTTATTTTTTTGTTTTGCGGTATTAGGACCGAATCCTGAACTAACAGCGGATTGCGAGCATATGGAGGGGTTCCATACCTCCGCTTCTATGTTCTCACATATGGAACTAAAAACCCTACCTTATCCGGATGTAAGGGTAAACGAGCATACAGGACAATTGTACATAAGGTGTAAGGGCTAAACCCAGCCCCTCCTGTACAATTTAAATAGTGTCCATCCACTATGCAGTTAAGCTACGTATAAGGTCTGTCACGTTCCATATACCCAACGGCTGCATGTAATGAAAAAATATTCATATATCCAGCTTTCCCATTCGTATGCTAGGATACTGGGCAAGCACAGTATTGAGCCGCAGCCGGTTTCCACATGCCGCATGGAAATCAGCTGTCATTGGTAGCTCAGGATCCAGTTAGGACAGGATGCAGAGTTTCATAGAGAATCAGGAGGACAGTTACACCTGGGCAAAACCATGCTGAATTCCAGGAGAGGTTAAAGTTACGTTATCCTTTGCATGCAGGGAGAATAGTTTGCTTTTGCTTATTGCACAGATACTGAGCAGCTTCACTGTTACTCTGTTATGTAGACTTGGGCTGGGAAATGCCACCTCTCAACTCAACAGATGAAACTTATCTCCCCTGCAATCCATCATTGTTTTACTCAGGTGTAACTTTCCACCCAATTCCCTCTTTAACTAAACTCTGGATCTTATCCCATGTTCATTTTTCTGATGAGTCAACAAATAAACAAACGAATATTTGGTTTATAAATATGAATCAAAGAGAAGATAATCTGGTAATAAAGCTCTGAATAAAAGTTTTGTCAAGTTGGGCCAGATCCAGACCTACGTTCCCTTTACTTTCCGCGTCCGTAAATACTATGCACTCCCCTCGGTCATACGTATTTTTGCAGTTTTACGCTTACCAAACCCTACTTTAACTTTTCCAAGCGTAACTGCTGTCGCCCGTAATGGCTGCACATACTTACGCCCCTAAGCACGCCCACACTGTACGATTTAAATGCCTCACCCGACTCTGAAGCGTAATTCCGGGTGTCGTATGTCTGGCACGCCCCTTTGTCTGTAATTACGCTGGCGATCATATGCTCATAAGTACGTTCAGAGTTATGGGTCTGCTGTGCGCATCCGCAGAACATGCAAAACAGCGTTTTTACGACTACGGCGAGCGTAAATACGCTAGCGGTCGTAGCTCTGGATCTGGCCCGTTGTGTATCTGATTAAAATGTATTTAAAAATGTAAAACTATTTTTTTTACTTGCGTTTGACCGGTACCTATTGTTTGGACCAAATTATGCAAATGATGCTGCCAGTAGTGTAGAGAGAAGCCCTTACTAGGGTGTCATTCTATTTATTTGCATCCCTCCAATAGATGCACTTGTCCTGTGGTGACCCCACTCTATGAGTCTCCCCAGCGCAGGGAAAGCAAGCCCAGACTTTCTAGTGCTGCTTTAATATTGGAGTTGATGTCATTTTCTGGCTGATATTTTGCATTTTCCTGACTGGCATGGAGTTTTGCCAGCATATCACTGGTCTGTCGTTGGCTACTGTAAATAATCCTCCATGCCAGGCTGCTGTTAGTACAAGTTAGAGTTAGATTTATTTAGGATTTCTCCAAAGAAGGCAACATGAGTACCTTATGTGATAACTGGTATTTGCAGTTGGATGTGTAATGATATACAGAACACGCTGCCATCAAAGCATTTTCTAAAGCTTGTCATACACTTGAGGTTTTTACAGACGGTCGTCAAAGGGTGTGATATGTTTGAACAATACAATTGATCTGGCAGTGGTACCATACACTGAGCAATTTATCTTGACGATGTAGATGATTGTACGGTACCAATTGTTAGGGAGTCTCGTGTGGTTAGCACTTTTGCCTCACAGTTCTGAGGTCATGAGGTCAATTACCAGACAGACCAGGGATCATGCTATGCACATCCCCTATATCCAGAGACCTAATAGCACCCCTGGTGATGGCATGCCGGGAGCATTTGCCCTCTCTGGAGTGCGTTGAAATGTGTTTTTAATGGGTAGCACAGAAAAATCAGAAGTCCGTATCCGCTGCTATAACTTTAATGCCGGCCACACAAGGAATGCTAACCAGAGCAATGTGGAAATCAGTCTGATTTTCTAGCAACCGATATCGGTACCATACATTCAGTAATGTTTCTCCAGATTAGGGCAATTATCTGTCTCATTTATCTCAAAAATTGCGTCTCCTCACACAATGGACGCCGTGGGAGTCCCCACACCGATGGCTGTCAATGAGAAGTAGAGACAGCCAAAAGTATGCTGACCGGTTAGGGCCATGGAAGGGGAGGGTTATGGTTAGAATCAGGCTGGGGGGAAGGGGGGTCATGGTCAGGCTGCAGGGAAGGGAGACTTAGGGTTAGGCTTGCGGGGTAGGGAGGTTTAGGCTGCAGGGAAGGGAGATTTAGGGTTAGGCTGCGGGGTAGGGAGGGTTAGGGTCAGGCTGCAAGGAAGGGTGGCTTAGGGTTAGGCTGCGAGGTAGGGAGGGTTAGGGTCAGGCAGCGGAGAAGGGAGGATAAGGATTAGGCTGCGGGGTAGGGAGGGTTAGGGTCAGGCTGCGGGAAAGGAAAGATTAGGATTAGGCTGCAGGTAAGGGAGAGTTAGGGGTAGGAAGCATTAGGGTCAGGCTGCAAGGAAGGGAGGTTTAGGGTTAGGCTGCGGGGTAGGAAAGGTTAGGGTCAGGCTGCGGAGAAGGGAGGATTAGGATTAGGCTGCGGGGTAGGGAGGGTTAGGGTCAGGCTGCAGGGAAGGGAGACTTAGGGTTAGGCTGCGGGGTAGGGAGGGTTAGGGTCAGGCTGCGGGGGAGAGGATTAGGGTTAGGGTAAGGATTAGGGAGAGGGTTGGGGTTAGAATTTTCACTTACCTTTTGGAGCACTGTGTTTGGTGCTTCAGCGATCGATTGCTATGCCTCTTTGAGGCATATTGAAATAAGGACCTTCTCAACGGGGGCCCACACCCCATTGAACAGGATCCAGAATGAATAACGTCAGCTGACCGAATGCAGTGTGCACGTGCCAACTACTTACGCAATGGAATGCAGCCGACCTACGCATAAGTATATCTCTGACAGCCGCCACGAGCACGCGAGTCCTTACATATGATCCAGCATTGCATCTGATACCCTTCTGCATGCGGACACCTAGCGTATGGTACCACACGTGGAAGGGCCATACATGCGAGGCGAGTGCAGGGAATAAAGGTTTGCAAATTTTATATGTTAGCCGTTGCTTATGTATGGAATCTGTCCTTACATCTGGATTTGACTCATTGGGCCTGATCCAGACCTGCGCCCGCCGTCGCTAGGACAGCGGACGTAAGATCGGCTTTTCAGCATCTGCTCGGCGTTGCTATGGCAACGCCCGATCGTGGATAGGGCGTCCGTAGCAGCGCCGTAGGGACGTCCCCCAGCGTCCCTACGTTCAGGTT
>WWET01000171.1:642224-658452 GCA_011038615.1 Limnodynastes dumerilii | reverse complement strand
CGGGTGAGTGTGGGGGGGGGGGGGGGCTAGGTGGCCATATGCTCGTGTGCGAGCGTATGGCCCCTTCCTTACGCCGGCTACAGCGGGGTGAGTGTCGGGGAAAGTGAACGCCGATACGCTTTGCTGTAGTAAGCTCAGCGCATCAGCGTAGGTCTGGATCAGGCCCATTGGACCTGATTCACAGTTAAGAAAATGCTGCTTTTTAGGTGTGTATATTTAGGAAGGGATATACTGCGCATGCGTGGTACCTTAACATACGCAATTTACGTAGGACTTAAGAACAAGACGGCTCTGAATCACCCTTATGAACCTATTTGTTCTTGGTTCGTAATGACTTAAGGAAGGGGCTTTTTGGTGAAGTTAAGAAGCAAGATAAGATTGTGTGGAGGGAGCCATTTAAATAAGGAAATCTGGGTGCAGTTAGGCAGAAACGTTCTTAATTAGCCGCCCTACGCACACAACTAAGAACCTAAACATAAGGTGCCCTATGGCACTCGTAAATTGGTTAAGAAGCTGAAAACCGGGGGCGTGTCAGGGAAGTCACCTTGCTACTAGTTGCATATAGTTAAGAACCTAAAGCCTTCTTAAGCGTGAATGAGGTCCATTGTCACTGGTAAAAAAATACTTGATATATAGTATGTGAATTTTGGACTGATCGTGCAAAGGGCCGACCAGATGATAAAATGATGATTTACAACTGTTTACCAGCAGAATTGTGCATATAATATACCTGTACACCTGCAGTAAAAATTGTATTATTGTCTATATCATCTGGATGCATGAGAAAATATACAGTATCTGAAAGATGTTTCAGGCTTTGATGTCTGCCAGGGTGTCTATTAATTCATGTCTCGCTACAAATCACCTCCATCCTTTATACTGTGAGCTCTGACGTCAGGGGCCGTCTCTCCCCTCTGTCTCACGTCTGCAACATCTCCTTCAGCATCATCTGTCCTTGTCCTGGGTCTGTGTGTGATTTGTTTGGTAGGATACAGACTGTACGGCGCTGCAGTGTTATTGAGCTCTATAAATAAATGGGAATGATAGAGAGAACAATTGATTTGAACACTGAGGCCCAGTAGCTGTTACTGGGTACAAGGTGACTTGCTTTATGCCCATTCAATGATGTGTCTCCAGTATCCGTCTTTAGATGCTCCAGCCTCTAATCTCATCTCAAAACAAAAATAAGAGACACAGCGGGCCTGATCCAGACCTACACTCATGAAACGCCCTTGTGCGTAGCGTATTGAGGCCAGCGTACCTACAAAGCACTCCCCTCGGTCGTCCGTATTTAATCCGTCTTACGCCGACCAAACTCTACCCTAACTTTTCTGAGCGTAAGTGCGGGCGTCCGTTAGCTCATTGCGTATATATGACACTTAGCACACCCCCACTGTACTATTTACATGCCCTCACTTTGAAGCGTAATTACGGTGTTTGTATGGCAGGCATGCCCTTTCGAGCATTGTTATGAGGCTGGTACGCTCAAGGCCCATACGCTGAGCTTCGTTGCGTAACATCGGCCCCGCTCATGCGCAGTAAGTTAAAAAGGCCGCTTTTATGCTTACGAAAAGTGTAAAAACGCTCCCGGGCGTAGGTCTGGATCAGGCCCAACAAGCCTTATGTGAGCAGCTTTACATTTACACTGCTATTTAGACTTGGGCTAGGAAACATCTCCTTTTCAACCCAGGTTATTGCAGGGAGATTAGCAGTAACAAACAAAACCCTTAAAACACTGCAGGGTAGAACCGGAATTCCTAGTAAATAAATCCCTCCAATCAGGTGTGTTAGGTGAGATCCGGGTTGTGGGTCCCGGAAAGAACAGCCCTGTTTCGAACGGGCTGAGATTTTGTATCCTGTCTCAATGAGGCATAGCAATCGATCCACGGAGCACTTAACGCGGTGCTCTGAAAAGTAAGGCTGTAAGCTACCCCAACTCTTCCCCTAATTCTAACCCTCCCTTCCCCGCAGCCTGATCCTAACCCTGGAGAGGTTACTCACCTTTCCCGTGTCACAGGACATTAGACCCGGGTTCAGGACCCCGGTACCTTTCACTTCACCACCAAACCCGTGTTGTTGGAGCCTTGACCTGGGTTTTTAGTGGTGATGTGAAAGGGGTATAATACTGTTTGCAAAAGATGTAATTCAACATAGATTTGCCCAAGTGTAACTTTACACCTGTTTTGCTCTTATTTTCACACTCTGGGCCGGATCAGGACCTGCGAGCCTTAGGCCACTTACGCACGCAAAGTGCCCTCCAGATGTTACGCTAGTGTTACGATAGTAACCCTAGCATAGCAAGATTCATATATTACTTAGTTCTATACGAGCCCATTTGCGAACAAATGGGCTGTGCTTCCCCTCCGGCCGCTAAAGTGGGTGGGGGTAATCATGGTAATTGTACAGTGTGGGAGGGGGCTCCTACATTGGTGCAGATCAGCGGCCGTACAGACAGCTGATCCGCACGATTGACTTAAGACAGGTTTATGGAGGCATGAGCACGCATGAGAGTGACAGGGAGTGTGCAGACTCCCGAAGGTACGGAAAGCATGCGGGGGNAGGATCGATAGCGGCGGGGGGGGGGGGGGGATCTGGATCTGTCCTCTGTGTCTGGCCCATATGCTGTATTTATTAGTATTATTTGTAGTCGTTGGGCAGACCTAAATTTACAACAAATTTTTGTATTTTTGTTACTTGTCTAAATTGTTTGTAAAATCTATAGACTATTTCCACCAGAGGTCACATGGTAATTTACCACACAATCCTGTCGTCTAGATACCTTGTACGGTGTTTAACAAAGGTACAGTAACATACATGACATTGAACTAGCTACGATTATTCTCTTCAAAACACATGAACTGACTTCTGCATAAAGCCAGTATCCTGTCTCTGTTCCTCTTGTGGGTGACGGTTTCGTTATGGGGGTGGGGAGTCTTCCGCTTTCCACTGAATTACGATTGGCAATGCAAATGTTACGCTGCTAGTCTCTAATAAAGGCTGTGAAGAGAGTATACATAGAAATAATAAAGCGAGCCTGCCATCTTGTGGACACATTTATTATACGCAACCTTGACAATATTATAGCTACCAGTTCATGACAACACTCAGGGCCGCCATCAGGGGGCGACAGCCGGTACTATTGTCTCAGGCCCAGAGCTGATGGGGGCCCACCGATACTTACCTAGATCTGCAGGAGCAGGTATTAGTGGTATCCTACCGCCGATACAGGGAAGAGCTTCTCTGCGCACTGGTCTGCTGTTAAAGCAGTACGGCAGCACCCCTGCCCTATGTGACATCACCAATGATGTCACATGGGGGCGGGGCCCCACGGCTGTGTCCCGGCCCCCCATTTTCTCCCATTGCTCCAGGAAACCTGGGAGAGTGGGCAAATCTCCAGTATTTGGGTTTGATGAAGTGATTTTATGCAAATCATCAAACCAGAAGCCCCACCTACTGCCTATCAACACTGTGATCCATAGTGATACTAAGGATGCATCCGTGCGATTGCTAGAATATTTATAGTAATATTTAAATTGTACAGCATCCATCCTATCCAAACTTCCAATCCACCCCCATTTTCAGTGAGGACAATTTAAAGTCAACTCTTTTTCACACATTTTCATAAAAACCATCACGATTTATGGTTGTGTTGGGGTTAGTATAATGTTGACCACATTATGGGGCTGATTCAGAGTTTGGGAGGGGTGTGGGTCCCCAGAAAGAACGGCTCTATTTCGATAGGGCCGTTCTCTCCCAGCCAGTTTCGAGCAGCCTCACCCTTACCCTCCCTCCCCTGCAGCCTGCCCCTAAGCCTCCCTCCCCTGCAGCCTGCCCCCAATCCTCCCTTCCCTGCAGCCTGACCCTAACCCTGAAGAGGTTACTCACGTTTCCTGTGGTCCGGGTCCTGCGGTAGCGGTGGTGTTTCCGAAATGGAATGGGTGAGTATGCTGATCGGCATACTTACCCATGCTGAAATTATTTTTCTAAACTAAAGGGATATTCAAAATACGAACATCCGATAATTAACTTTAGGATGTCCCTGTTTCGGAAATCAGACTTTCTAACCGGGGACTGCAAACGGTTTTTGGGAGTAAGGGTAAAACAGATGTAAGTGTACAGCTCGGCTAAACCATTTTGCAATATAATGGGTGCTAATTAACTTTCATTCTTTTCCACCCAGGAAAAATACTTTGCACACAGAACTCCGACACTGTAAAGCTTTATGAATCATCTGCAATTTAGAGTTGAACTAGTTAAACCACCCAGACATGTGGTGCTGATTTGAGAACTGTTGACCTTCTGCTCATCAGTGTTATAATTCACATCTGTGGTGGCCTATGCCACGTATATAGTGTCAGGATCTATTATTACAATGCGTGGCGTACTGGACATCTTCTACTTCCTCTGACTTCAGTCTCTTTTTTTTTTTTTTTTTGATCTGAGTTCAGAGCAAATAAAGAAAGACAGATCGGTCACCGGAGAAGATACAGAGATATTCAGTTAAAGTATAATGGCTGTTGATGTGATCCCCATACTAAAAGTTATATGACGGGTAACTATCGTCAGTGTCAGAAGCACTGCAGACCCAGCGACATAGAATCAGAGTTCTGGTCACTGAGAGTGAAGTAAATGCTGGAAAATCAAAATGTATGGGAAACGTGCAGCGTTTAAACAACTGCCTCATATTGTTCCACGTTATAAAATGTTAAATAACTGTTTGAGCTATATAGTGCGAAATGCGTCAGCACAAGCTTCACGTCTCGGAGGATCCTCCCCTCCCTGCTGATACGGACAACTCTTTGAGAACATCTCCGGCAGATACTATCTTCTTCAAGCATGTCTCCAGATCCCAGTCCATGAGGGTCTTGACTCTGGGGGACTTTACCTTCCACAGTAGTCCAGGTACAGGAAACAGCATACCAGTGAGGAATGGTATTTTAAATGACTTTATTCGTTTTAAAGTTTATTTGCGTACGTGTTTTCATGCAGTAACACACCAGATCAGGCCCGGCCAACCTGTGGCTTTTCAGGTGTTGTGAAACTATGAGTCCCAGCAAGCTTTTGTCAGGTATCAGCTATACCTATGCAGTTAAAACATGCTGGGAGTTGTAGTTCCACAACACCTGGAGAGCTACCGGTTGCCCAGGAAGTTTAGTGTGAGGCAAACAATAATTATCAGGAGGTAGTTGTATCCTTTGACTGTACTGTATGTACTCTTATAACCCTTTGGGCAAAAACCCAGGTATTTGGTTGTGATGTTAAACGTCCCATTTTCAGTGACCCGGGTCTAAAGAAGAGTTTTTCCCGGGTCTCACAGGGAATGGTGTCAGTGTGATAGGTCTTATCTTGTTTTTCAACACGGGTCCTTCACAAAGACACCTGATTGGATAGATTTGTTTACTCTTGCAATGGCAAGAGTAAACAAATCTCTTCGCCGGGAGCCGCGCATTGGAAAAAAAGGCAAGTGGCGGTTTAGGAGTACTTGAATGACTCCTTTCTGCTCCGCCACAGCTCCACTATGAATTTAGTAGTTGCCTGTCTCCTGTCTAGTCCTCCTCCAGACCAGAAAGGAGACAGGCAACTACTAAGTTCATAGCAGCAAATAGTGGAACTGCAGGTAGACCAGAAAGGAGATAGACAACTACTACTGTAGTTGCCTGCCTACTTTCTGGTCTGCCTGCATTTCCGCTATTTGGCGCTATGAATTTCATAGTTGACAGCCTCCTCTCCGATTTAAAAAAATAAAAAAAGCCCCATGATCTTACAACGTAGCTTTTTTTTAAACCCCGATAATTTACCCTGCAATAACTCAAGTTAGGATATCCCGGTTATCGCTTTCGATGCGAAAGCGGTATTACGGTACTGTATAGAGTTACAATAAGGACTAGCCTGGCAAAAAGTGCCATCTTGTGGTCAGCTGTATTACTGCATGACAGTGAACAAAATGCTCTAACTAAAGATAAATGGGATTTATCTAGACTTATCTAGGTACGTTTTCATTTGGACAAAAACAAGGGTGCAAACGCATCTTTTTTTATTTGCATGTCTGTAGTATAGCGCGCACAAAAGCTGGGTTGCTTTATTTTATTTAATGCAGGTCTGGCCAACCTGTGGTTCTGCAGATGTTATGAAATCACGAGACCCAGCATGCTTTAACTGCATAGGCATAGCAGATACCTAACAGAGCATGCTGGGACTTGTAGTTTCACAACACCTGGCGAGGCACAGGATGGCCAGGCCCGCATCAATGGAATACCAATGTTAGCACAAGCTATCCTGCTTTTCCCCTTTATATGTCACCATCTGCCTACCAGTTTCTCCCTGTTTCCATTTCTTTGTATTCCAGATACTCTCTAGGACAGGGGTTCTCAACCTTTTTTTGCTGAGTACCACTTACCCGCTAAGGAACCGGGTGAAGTACCACTTACCAAAAATTATTCATTTACTGAGTCCAAAATAATTAAGTGTTTAATGTAAGGCTCAGTTTAGGTTAATTTTAGGCTCAAGATTACATTTTCCTCTTCTCATATTATTTATTATATCTCCCCCATTCAGATACATCCTACTCCCCAAATTACATGTTACACTTCTCCTGGAAATATTATACCTTCCCCATATGATGTATTACACTTCTCGATCCTAAAAATACGCATGGAACTCCCCTCGAAAACAGATCTGTAAATGCAGCCCATTGGCTGTAAACCTTGCAGAAATAACCTTCAGAATGTTAATTACACTGGCCAGCAGATTCTTGTAGAATTTGCCGGCCAGTGTAATTAACATTCTGGACACGCAGGGCCCCCTTTCCCTTCTAACGCTTATGCATGGAGTGCACAGAAAGTGAGACACCTGCACTGTGCCTGAGCTGCTGTCCTGATCCCTGCTGTCACACTGAGCCCTGCGCTCTTGTCTAAGAAACGCAGGGCTCAGGCATACAGTGCGGGAGGCGGGGGTGCAGCACTGGCATTACTGGGAACAGGGCCCAAAGCCAGTAATAGTTATATTACTGGCTTGGGCCTATTAACAGAGGAAATCCGGCCCTGTCTCCGCGTACCACCTGCCAGAGGTACGCATACCACTGGTGGTACGCGTACCATGGGTTGAGAACCCCTGCTCTAGGATAATGCTGGACATGTGCAGTTGTCAGAGTAGTGTAACACGCAGCTATGCTATGAATGTATGGAGGAGAGGGGAAGTATGTATGTTGGAGGTACATTTGTAGAGGGGGGAGGTGTGTATGTAGGGGTGTAATTCGCTGCTGAGAACGGCCCTTATTTGAAACGGCCGTTTTCTCCCAGCAAGTTCCAAACTCCCCTTCCATTACCCTAACCCTTCCCCCCAGCCTAACCCTAAGCTTCCCATCCCCACAGCCTACACCTAGATTCCCCTACCTGCAGGCTGACCCCACCCTCCCCTTTCATGACCCTAAGCCTCCCTTCCCCACTGCCTAAACCTAAAAGTATCTTAAAAGGTTACTCACTTCTCTGGTGGGGTCTGGGGTGAGCAACATCCGAAAAAAATATGGGTAAGTATACAGATCGGAATATTTACCCATTCAGGAAAAAAAATATTCTAAAATGGTTGTGTTTCGAAATAGAGACAGACGAAAACGAGCTTTCGAATGTCTCTACTACTGAAACAGCCATTTCTGGCCACAGACGTCCCGTTTGTAGGAAGGAGGTGTGTATGTAGGAGGGAGGAGGTATGTATGTGTGTCTGTAGGAGGTGGCTAAAGTTCTCTGTAAAGCAGTGCAGAGAATTTGTGGCGCTATATAAATAAGAATTTATAATAAAAAAACAGGAGGTGTGTATGTAGGAGGGAGGCGATATTTATGTATTTAAGAGGTGTGTATGTAGGAGGGAGGTGATATTTATGTATGTAGGTGTGTAGCTGTGGGAGGGGGAGGTATGCTGATAGTATAGTGAGGACATTCTGAGTGCCAGCACTATTCAGACTTTCGTGCCACATTTTAAATGTGGATGCAGCTAAAGTTTAAAGGTAGGATCCTCGAATCGTACGTCCATACGTATCCAGCGTCGTGGATCTGGCCTTAAATTATACTGTAGAGTAACAGGAGAAAAAAAACACAGGCTGTTAATAGCTTCACTGTCACCTCAAAGACCAATGAAAGCCAAACAATAAATTTAAAGCTAGCCAGGGCTCGTAATGGTAGGGTGAGCTTCGCAAAGCCCCAAAACTGCCACCAGGGGGCCAGAAAAAATATGGCCGATTCCTCTCTGGCCCACAGATGCCTATCGGTAAATCCTCTCTCCTACACCTAGTCTGGAAACTTTTTCTCTGACACTAATGTATTATTTTGGCATTTGCACCCTGATTAGATAATATTTGCCAAAGAAGTAAAAACGCAAAACAATTTAATTGCAAGTGCTCCAGTCTGGTTTCCTCTTCATGCCAGCACAAGTAGTTATTATTACAGACAGCTGGCATACCGCATGATATTTGCCCAGTCCTTGGAAGTTAAAGTGCAAGGGCTGAGGTGCTTTGCTGTTGACAATAGACAGTGAAAGGTAGACTGCCAGGTACATTTGTTCAATGTTTGTAGTGTTACACCCTGGTGATGTCAGGGTTCCTAGACCTCAGTGTGTAAACTCAGCAGCCACACAGCCTTCGTTCTCCATTGAGAAGATCTTCTGCTTGTCTGCTTTTGCGGCCCAGTGTCGTATAATGGAAACCGTGGTGCACAAAAGAATCAAAGGAACCTAGGCACCAGCTGCCAGTAGGTATTAAGCCCGACGTCCAGTCCCTTGTTAGGTGCTTGCACACTACCCCAGTGGTTTCTCACAGGGATGCAATGAATCCAGGGCTGGTCATACACAGCAGCTTCAGGAAAGGATGGGAGAGGCTGTGCTATGCTGACATAACACCATAGCACAGCCTCCCTCCACACAAATCTTCCGCACTGACCAGCTCTCAACTCACAGAGGAGCTGCGGAGAGGGAGGATGCTACAGCCTTTTAGCCCAGGAATCTGGGTCAGTGAGTTCTTACAAACTGTTCTATGCCACACACTACATCAGGCTCCAGCAGCATAAACATAGCTAAAACCAGCCAAAGCGTGAGATTTAAAGGTTTGCAACACATGATCGTCAGCTGATCGATCCCTCTCTCTTATAGCCAGTTTTAGCTGCATGGTAAATGCTACCGTAGATCACCAGATTCCTCTGCATCTCTGCCAAGTCCCACTGATAAATAAACCACCTCAGCTAAAGGTGCATACACACTATACAATTATCTGGAAGATTATCTGAAAGATCTGGCTGTTGGAATAAAAATCTGGTAATGGATGAGAGCAACTGACAATACCATTTGCTCTCATCCATTACCAGATTTTCATTCCAACTGCCAGATCTTTCAGATAATCTGCCAGATAATTGTATAGTGTGTATGCACCTTTAGACTGAATCCCACCAACAGACAGGCAGGCAATGTTAGGAAGCTCATCAGTGCGAGACAGGTCTCTCTCCTCTGCATGGAAGAGCTAATCTGAAAAATACAAAGGATTCTGCAGAGAATATCCAAAATAGTCTCCTTAATAGAACTGAATTAATAATTACACAAAATGAAATGATAATTTCCATCGGCTCCTGGGTCCCAGCACCAATAACTGTGCCAGTATACAAAATATTTCATCCTGTGTAGTAGTGCCAGCTGCACTGAAATGGCATGACAATGCAAGGTATTACAGGCTTAATCCAAAACCCTGTGATATAGGTCAAGAGCACTTATTTTAAGTGATCTCCCACCAGCTAATCTGTAATTGGTTTACACAAGTCATTTTAGGTCGATTTTCTTGTGCACGCTGACGTATTATTATCTAACCCCAGGCTCTACAAACACAGGTCAAAATGGCGACTGGAAATTGGGACCTGGGGAACGGTTTGACGTGGTGGTCATCCCGCAGCCTCTTTCGTCTCCTGCTCACCTGCTGAAACTGCTGGGAAAGAGCAGCGAGTTGTAGTGCTGACTGCAGTAGCTGTTCCTCCACAATATCAGTCAACCAGCGCACGCCGCATAGGAGAAAACAGAGGAAGTCCAAGATAACTTTGGTAGGTAAGTTTAAAACATTTTAAAAATACATGATATAGGACCCAAAGTTGAGACTGACAGTATTAAAGTTAGGACCATAACAGAGAAGCCTTGTAAGTGGCTGGTGGCTTATTATATATTTGCAAATGTATGTAATGAATCTCTCTGACATTTATTTTAAAGATGGAATGTCATGGTTTGTTACTGGCTAATGCAAGATTGCTGGGGTGTTTTTATCTATGTAGATTTCCCTATTCCTTTGTAGCACCTGCTCTAGATTAATTTATAAATTGATTTGAGCAACCACCATTTTGTGTGTGTTTTAAAGCATGTCTTGGATAGCAGCTGACAGGGGACGCTGTTGGAGAGTGGCTGTTTTGGAGACCTCTGCCAGGGGTGAGCTCTCAATTAAAAGTACATGATATATGACCCAAAGTTGGGACTTTGACATTTTTAGAGTTAGGATCAAAACAGATAAGCCTTGTAAGTTGCTGGTGGCTTATCATATATCTGCAGATGTATGTAAAGAATTCTAAAATCATTTAGTCTTCCTGAACAATGCAACTCTTGCTAGGACAATTCTCTCAGTATGGGTGCAGGAAATTTATAACCCTGATTAGGAGCAGGGATATTGTATACTGTGTGGCGAGCATAAGCACAGTAGCACAGCTACTCACTGTTTAACAATAACCAGAACATAATAAATGGGCATAGGTCCACACATGGCCACAGTTTAAGATTAAACACAAAACAAAACTTATGATTGGCTGGGCCAACTGTCAGTGACTGCCAATCAGTGCAGAGACTGACAGGTGATACATGCAGCATGCACAGTTATCATTACTTTTACTGCTGCACTTGCTAATAATACGGACAGGCAGAGCTAAAAAATTGCAGCTTAGGGCTGATATATTTTATGCATTACGTGGTCGTGTCACCACCGTTAGAAAAAAATATATATATACAGCGATTATTGGTCTAATCAACCAATAATTGGAAGATCGGATCAATAAACGCTCCAGTGTATGGCCAGCTTTAGTTCCACCAGATGTTACAATTTAATTAGCTCCTCTAAGTTCATGGACCAATACCTAAGGTCAGAATGCAGCACCAATCCAATAGAGTTCCCCCCTACCTTAATATTTACAATCCGTTCCCACTTAAGATGGCAAAGAGCGTCAGAGAGGAGCTTGTGTTCAGCCGAAATCCCACCCTTATTGTGTTATAACAATAACAAACGCTTCCCACTTGTACCTGAACGTAACCCGCTGGAGCGCCAAGCTTCAGATAGCCAAGTCATGATGACTGCATTTCGATCATTCTGCTCAGATACCCAACACGCAAAGCGGACATTTTCCGATGCGAGCGTCTGTTAAGCGCAAGACTGATTGTTTTAGCACAGAACATTCAATAAACCAGATTTAAATAACAGAATAAGCGTTTTTGTGCAGATAACCTTTAATGAACCGGGAGCTTCAAGGTCTCCGCCATGCAGATTATATAGGCGGCATGTAAGGTGCACTAAAGGCTATAGTCAACCCCTATTTTACACTCCTTTCAACGCCCTCTCCATCCCCTACATTGGTTTCTGGCTCATCCCCTGATATTACCCTACACAGTTTACACAAATACAGCTGGAACTGTACAATATGTTTAGATATGTAGATTACGGCAAGCGTTCGAGTGCACAAAGTCATGTTTTAGTAATACAAATTACAAAAATTATGTACATACACCATATAAGACTGTATATATTTGCTCAGATAACATTGAAAAAAAAAATCTGAACATCTTAACATTTTACTGTACAGAGCTAGATTTTCATTGCCCGTCCACAATGTGTATACATTTTACATGCTGGAGAAAACGTGGAGTAGATCATTTTGCATGGACAATGTGTAGATTTCCCTTAAGTGATGTTTGGGCTGCTTTAAACTTGTAACCAATCGGAACGTGTGGTTTCTGCAAGGGATTCTGGGAAACGCGAGTCAAAGGTAAAGACATACGACTAGAATAACAACCATCTAGAATTAAAAACAATGTATTCATGGATGTCATAGAAAGAGGTGGGCCAATGCTTCAAAATGAGGCGACGGAGGGAATATCTATCATCAGCAACATTGTAAGTGCTATTCTACGGCTAAATTGGTTTTCTAAAGAGATGCTGTATAAGGTACACAGTCACTGAGTAAGCATTAGTATAGGAAGAGCAGCAAGACATCTCCAAAATAAAGAGATCAATACATTGAAATAAGCAGAAACTGCCTTGGAGTAAAACAAAGAATCACAGTGCTGATATTATATAAAGGATAAGGCCAGGTATTTAACCTACGATAGAAATATTGTACCACAACGCCAAACTAACAGACCCATATGGTAACCAGGGTCCGGGTTGAGTTACGTAGTTTTTGTCTTACGTGCGTTGTTTTAAGAATCGAGCTACTACACGTGTGTAGTAGTATATTTACGCTATCTACGTACCATTTTTGTACGTAAATTGCGTAAGCGCTGTCTTTAGAAATTACGTACAGAAATGGTACGTAGATAGCGTAAATAAGCGGATACGCATGCCTAGTAGCGCAATTCTTAAAACAACGCACATAAGACGAAAACTACGTAACTGTCAATCCGGATCCAAATTATTAAGTCCAAAAGAAAGTGTTTAGTGGCAAATAATTATAGTAAAGAGTTATTTTGGGCCCTCTTTACCCCCCATTCTAACATCACCCCGAATAATTTACCCAGAATGCTCTGCAGGTTGATCTGCACGCTCTACAGACCTCCTCAAACATACTCCTTTAAAAGTAATATTAGACTTAAGCTGGGTTCACACTACAACAGGGTTCGACAAACATGGCCTCCAGGGCGACTAGAAAGCTGCAGCAGGTGCGCCGGATCTTACGGAGAAGTTCCAGTAGACAGGAGGCATAGGGGAGAAGTGGAGAAGACACCCTGCGCTCACTCGTCACTTACTATCCCCACCAGCATAAACTGCCAACAGAGAGGCTCCCTGCAGCATGATGCTGGTCACATCAGTGTGCCCTTTTCCCGCGCTGACAGCCAGCCGAATACGTCATAAGTAAGCAAATCTACTAGCCCATATAATTAGATATCGATAAATAGAACTCAATTATCATTCCATTCAAATAATAAACAAGTGTTCTGGACAATATAGTGTTAGTGTGTATGATGCAACGATTAGGCTTTACTTTGTCAAAGTACATCGCTTCATTTAATTGGCTTTTTAAACCTCCCAATTTTACCAAGCAACGCCAGAACAACAGATTCTAAATAAAAGTCACACGTTGCGGCCGATACATTGGTCCGGATTCACAGTTACGCAGTTTTCCTCTTACGTAGGTTGTTTTAAGAACTGAGCTACTAGGCATACATAGTGGCTTATTTATGCTATCTACGTATTATTTCTGTACGTAGATTGCGCAAGTGCTGTCTAAAGACCCCACGTACGCGATCGACGTACAGAAATGGTAGCTCAATGGTTGCCTAGTAGCTCAACGTACGTAAGATGAGAACTACGTAACTGTGAATCCGGACCGTTGTGTGTAGTGCATAGTGCTCATCGGAGCTCTCAATGGTTTATAAAAATCGTTTCATCGTGTGCAATCGATATAGCATGTACCCAGCTTAAGGCTTGCCCTAATGCCATCCCTATGCAAACAAAAGCAAAGAAACTGGTATGGTAAAAGATAATAAGTATAATACTAAACATGACTGTCCTCTATCTATCGTGCTAACCATTTGTACCAGTAGTTTCTTTAGTCTGTTAAACTATTAGCTTATGTAAAGGCCAGTGGCATCATTTGCAAATGAGACCGGAAGATTCATGCTCTAATGTAAAAGTAACTGCTCTAATTTCTAGGGAACAGAAGTAATAATCTCTTATTATTGGTTCCACCTACAAAATGGCTTTGATGAATCCCCTCAATATGTCATATAAGAATACTTTTACTTTGTAAATCAAAACAGAAAGGTCAATCGGTGCAAAGACACAGGTTTTTCATAACGTAGCACTCGCAAAAGAGACAGGTATAGTCGGGGATTCATTATGACAGGCCAGGCTGCCTAGAAACTCACATGAATGGTAAAGAATGGCGTCCTGCACTCTATGATACAAGAGCAGGTGTTGGACTGGGTCAGCTGATCCATGCAATGTGCTGCTGGACCACCTCACAAGACCAGAGTGCTTGTCCCAGGTATCGCTCGCGTCCATGTGACTAGTCTCCAGCATGCCTGTGTCACACAAACAAAGGAATGCAAACCTATAGATATATATATATTACATTATATAACAGTCAGGTATATTGTCTGAGCCGAGCAGTCTGCACCAAGGACTCGTCACACACTTTGTCCATCAGCCACTGCAACTTTACGGATCACGCCACAACTTGCTGGCTTGGAAAGCGGATAAGGAGCTTGTCTCTGGTAAGGTAGGAGCAGGCAGTGTGGCGATGCAACACACGGAGGCCTCGACCCGCCCAGCAAAGACAAAGTGAGGCGTGGATTTTATTATTATTATTTTTTTTGTTTTGCAGGAGTCCAGCCATGCCAGTCTACGGTGCAGTGAGCTGTGGACATGTCCAGTCTGCAGAGACAGGCTACCCCGCTAACTTGCTGGTAACCAGTGAAGACTTCCTCTGCGGGAGGTCCTGCGGCGTGGGGATGTGGTCACCTGTTACCAGGTTTTTGTCCGGCCCGGCACACGGCAGCTGCTTGTTCTTCATCTTGGCCTTTGCCATATTGTAATCTCCTGAATCAAAGTACTTTTGCTGCAATAAAAAAAAAAAGTAAACAAAATAAAAAGCCGTCACATGCCGCCCTCTGCAAGGACACGCGATACTGATTAGCCAGCTGGCTCGGAGGTATGAACACGTATCATCCTAAGCTGGAATGGACTTTAGCGTCTCACTATCCCTACCTATGCACACACAAAAGATAGAAATCAGGAAAGCTGGTGGATGCCAATTGCAGAAATCTGGACGCGAGTATAAGAACTTATCTGTAACGGGCGTTTTGCAGTCTCATGCATAGAAAAGCTGAGAAAGTATTTCATCAGGAAAACCTAAGTAACATCAGTGACAACATCCTTATCAAAAGGGCAGGAGAGCTGAAAACGACATCAAATGGATATGAACGTAACCAAGGGCCGGACCTACATTCCCTTTACGTTTCATCGCGTAGCGGAATTACGTACTTTGGCCGTTTTACAAACCCTATCTTAACTTTTCAAAGCGTTACTACTGTGGTATGTAATGGCTGCATGTATGTGAGTGTCTAAGCACGCCCAGACTGTACCATTTAAATGCCTCACCCCGTCTCCGAAGCGTAATTAGAGGTGTGGTATGGCTGTCACGCCCCTTCGTCCGTAGTTACCATCTTGATACTAGGCTGGTACGTACGTTCCGAGTTATGTAGCGTAACATCTACTGCGCAGTACATACAAAACAGCGTTTTCACGCCTCTGGCTAGTGTAAATACTAACATACGCAGCTCTGGATCTGGCTCCAAGTCTTGTTAGAATACCTGCTGCAAATCCCCTGCCCCATATTGAAGACAGTACACATGTACAACCGGTTTGTCCAATTTCTCTACCGACGCATCACGGGAACATGTCTGTGAGTGAGCTGCACCACCAAAGATTGGACAAGTGTGTAAGGGGACACCTGGAGAGTAACTGAACAGGTGTATGTGTAGACTGGGTGTCATATCGCCTGTAGGATTGTATAAACACTCTGGTTGGGTTTTGACTTCCTGGAGGACTGGACAAGTGTGTATCCAGCTTTAGACCACTACAAATCACAACAGAACATGGTTACTGGTTAATCGCAAGAGTGCTGGGTGCCTTTAAGTAAAGTACATAAAATGGCAGAGGTGCAGCTTTAGATGGTTCTCAGACTGCCAGAGTGTGGCATTAAGAGAAAAGATGAAAAGTACCCAGAAGCTGGGCCATAGTGTCACAGAGCAGTTGGGGAATTCCACACATTTATAGACTTTGTTACAGGTTTTATAGAACGTCTGTATTGTTACCACAGAGCAGAGGAACTATTCGGGACACAGAGGGAGAGTGAGAAGGGACACAGAGAGGCAAGAGCGCTGAGCGAGCCGGGACACAGAGAGGCAAGAGCAACGAGCGAGCCGGGACACAGAGAGGCAGGAGCGACGA
>WWET01000171.1:612232-641458 GCA_011038615.1 Limnodynastes dumerilii | reverse complement strand
GAAGTGGGCGAGGGGGGACAGAGAGGGCAGGAGCAGTGAGCGAGCCGGGACACAGAGGGCAGGAGCAGTGAGCGAGCCGGGACACAGAGGGCAGGAGCAAGCTGGAAGAAACAGCAGGGATAAGGCAATCAAATTTTCTTTTCCTATCCCTTTTGTAAGGCACACCAAAATGTTGACTGTATCTTTTTAAAAAAACGTGGCCAACGACAGAGTCAATATTATGGTGTCTTTACGGCACCTGGAAAAGCAGCAATATTACCTGTGGAACAAAACAATAAAGAAGTGCTAGTTTTTCTTTTCTGGTGCATAGGAAACCATCATTTCCCTGCACCTGTGCTGCTAATGAGCCCTGAGCCCCATACTGCCCCCTGCTGACCCCACATCTCCTGCTGCTGGCTGCAGACCGCTTGACACGTCTACTGGAGACAGTACAAGAAAAAGTAGAACATTTACAGAGTGTTATCACAATACTGTACTTCATCTACTAAAACTAACCTCTCTAAACGTTGGGCTTCCTTCCAAGAGGGAGAGGTAGTGCTGTTTATTCTGGACCCCCCTTCCCTGGAGACAGGACTTTAGTGTCCTGGGAAGTTCCTTACTGTTCTCCTATGCAGATAGTGGATAGACCTGGAACTTCAGGATTAGTGGGACTAGATCTGGGAGTTATAGTGTCTGGCACACACATAAGGAAGTAGCTTATTTGTTTTCTGAGGCTGTGAAAAGCTCTGCGGGTGCACATGTCCTGGAGTAAACTCTTGCTACGTGGCTGCACCAGCATTGTGTTATTCCGGTCTTACAGTTGCCGCGGTCAAGCTGGACAACATCTAAAGGTGTACACATAACACCAGACCTAATGATGCTAGAAGAAATCTCTCAGAATTATTCTGCTTCTGTGTTTTGCGCATATATCTGAACGCCACGCTCGGAAAGTAATCTGAATGATCCAGAATTTTGAATGAGGGGAAGGTTGTGGGTCATGAGGGGGGCGAGGGGTATATCATTATTACTTAGTGTAAGGGCAGCTGAGAGACCCTCATTCCTGACCTGTCATCATTTTAAATGGGGACAGACCAGAAATATTAAGGTAGCGTCTAGCTCTCAAAACTCTGTGCGAGCGATGGAAGTGGTCTCCCAGGCTCCTTTAAGGGTCTACAGGTGACCAGACACCGGTCTACAGGTGACTATTCATAGGTTCATTGGGCTTGATTCAATTTTTATTTGGGGGATTTTTATTCCGCCTAATTTTCCTACTGTATATATAAAAAGCACATCATTAGCTTTTTCCCGTCATTGCGGCTAATTGAATCGGGCCCTCCGAGTTATCTCCTTCATCGCCGTTTTATTCACATATTGCAAGTCTTCTTGTGAGAGCCATGAGAAGGACATGGAACCACTTCACATTCTCTGCTTTGGAATTTGTCCAAAGAGAAGGTTAAATGTGCACAGAGCTCTTACCCCTTTCTGAAGCCTCTTCATAAGGAAATCAGATCCTCCTGGCTTCTGCCCTAGATTAGGGTATTTGGCCTTGAGTTTTTGCTCTTCTGCCTTCTCAGGGGTTACAGCTTCCTTCTCTTGGGAGTCCTGAAAGGATAGAAATAAAGTAAATGGTATAATAAGGATGACTAAACACGGAAGGCCAGGGTGAGGGCTGAAGGGGAAGGCCAGGGTGAGGGCTGAAGGGGAAGGCCAGGGTGAGGGCTGAAGGGGAAGGCCAGGGTGAGGGCTGAAGGGGAAGGCCAGGGTGAGGGCTGAAGGGGAAGGCCAGGGTGAGGGCTGAAGGGGAAGGCCAGGGTGAGGGCTGAAGGGGAAGGCCAGGGTGAGGGCTGAAGGGGAAGGCCAGGGTGAGGGCTGAAGGGGAAGGCCAGGGTGAGGGCTGAAGGGGAAGGCCAGGGTGAGGGCTGAAGGGGAAGGCCAGGGTGAGGGCTGAAGGGGAAGGCCAGGGTGAGGGCTGAAGGGGAAGGCCAGGGTGAGGGCTGAAGGGGAAGGCCAGGGTGAGGGCTGAAGGGGAAGGCCAGGGTGAGGGCTGAAGGGGAAGGCCAGGGTGAGGGCTGAAGGGGAAGGCCAGGGTGAGGGCTGAAGGGGAAGGCCAGGGTGAGGGCTGAAGGGGAAGGCCAGGGTGAGGGCTGAAGGGGAAGGCCAGGGTGAGGGCTGAAGGGGAAGGCCAGGGTGAGGGCTGAAGGGGAAGGCCAGGGTGAGGGCTGAAGGGGAAGGCCAGGGTGAGGGCTGAAGGGGAAGGCCAGGGTGAGGGCTGAAGGGGAAGGCCAGGGTGAGGGCTGAAGGGGAAGGCCAGGGTGAGGGCTGAAGGGGAAGGCCAGGGTGAGGGCTGAAGGGGAAGGCCAGGGTGAGGGCTGAAGGGGAAGGCCAGGGTGAGGGCTGAAGGGGAAGGCCAGGGTGAGGGCTGAAGGGGAAGGCCAGGGTGAGGGCTGAAGGGGAAGGCCAGGGTGAGGGCTGAAGGGGAAGGCCAGGGTGAGGGCTGAAGGGGAAGGCCAGGGTGAGGGCTGAAGGGGAAGGCCAGGGTGAGGGCTGAAGGGGAAGGCCAGGGTGAGGGCTGAAGGGGAAGGCCAGGGTGAGGGCTGAAGGGGAAGGCCAGGGTGAGGGCTGAAGGGGAAGGCCAGGGTGAGGGCTGAAGGGGAAGGCCAGGGTGAGGGCTGAAGGGGAAGGCCAGGGTGAGGGCTGAAGGGGAAGGCCAGGGTGAGGGCTGAAGGGGAAGGCCAGGGTGAGGGCTGAAGGGGAAGGCCAGGGTGAGGGCTGAAGGGGAAGGCCAGGGTGAGGGCTGAAGGGGAAGGCCAGGGTGAGGGCTGAAGGGGAAGGCCAGGGTGAGGGCTGAAGGGGAAGGCCAGGGTGAGGGCTGAAGGGGAAGGCCAGGGTGAGGGCTGAAGGGGAAGGCCAGGGTGAGGGCTGAAGGGGAAGGCCAGGGTGAGGGCTGAAGGGGAAGGCCAGGGTGAGGGCTGAAGGGGAAGGCCAGGGTGAGGGCTGAAGGGGAAGGCCAGGGTGAGGGCTGAAGGGGAAGGCCAGGGTGAGGGCTGAAGGGGAAGGCCAGGGTGAGGGCTGAAGGGGAAGGCCAGGGTGAGGGCTGAAGGGGAAGGCCAGGGTGAGGGCTGAAGGGGAAGGCCAGGGTGAGGGCTGAAGGGGAAGGCCAGGGTGAGGGCTGAAGGGGAAGGCCAGGGTGAGGGCTGAAGGGGAAGGCCAGGGTGAGGGCTGAAGGGGAAGGCCAGGGTGAGGGCTGAAGGGGAAGGCCAGGGTGAGGGCTGAAGGGGAAGGCCAGGGTGAGGGCTGAAGGGGAAGGCCAGGGTGAGGGCTGAAGGGGAAGGCCAGGGTGAGGGCTGAAGGGGAAGGCCAGGGTGAGGGCTGAAGGGGAAGGCCAGGGTGAGGGCTGAAGGGGAAGGCCAGGGTGAGGGCTGAAGGGGAAGGCCAGGGTGAGGGCTGAAGGGGAAGGCCAGGGTGAGGGCTGAAGGGGAAGGCCAGGGTGAGGGCTGAAGGGGAAGGCCAGGGTGAGGGCTGAAGGGGAAGGCCAGGGTGAGGGCTGAAGGGGAAGGCCAGGGTGAGGGCTGAAGGGGAAGGCCAGGGTGAGGGCTGAAGGGGAAGGCCAGGGTGAGGGCTGAAGGGGAAGGCCAGGGTGAGGGCTGAAGGGGAAGGCCAGGGTGAGGGCTGAAGGGGAAGGCCAGGGTGAGGGCTGAAGGGGAAGGCCAGGGTGAGGGCTGAAGGGGAAGGCCAGGGTGAGGGCTGAAGGGGAAGGCCAGGGTGAGGGCTGGAGGGGAAGGCCAGGGTGAGGGCTGAAGGGGAAGGCCAGGGTGAGGGCTGAAGGGGAAGGCCAGGGTGAGGGCTGAAGGGGAAGGCCAGGGTGAGGGCTGAAGGGGAAGGCCAAGGTCAAGGTTAGGTGAAAACACTTACCTGTCAGCGCAGAAATCTTCACAGCTCCTGGAGTAGCACCATCTACACTTACTAAAATGGAGACTGACGGTAATTGCCATTGAGCTGCCGTACGATGGTCTGCCGTAAAACAGACCATCGTACCGGCAAACCGAATCCCCCAGCTTTTCAGTCACAGATAAGCAAAGCGTGTCCTAATACAATAAATCATACACCAGTCAATTAGAGAAACAACTCATGACATGCAATAAATTCCATCAATCACCCTTAGCCAATACATTAGCAAAACGTACAAATAAGAATACATGTGTACGTCTAGCACAGGATTCAACAATCCCAATGCTGAAGTCAGCTAAAAGTCACCAACTAATGATGTTTCTGTGACCAAGCATTAACTTCTTAGCAATTACAAAATACTAATCAGACAGTGAAAAGCCCAGTTTCTAGCCAAAAGACTCCCAATATCATCTGATGCAATGAAAGCTGAATTTTCATTACGCCATCTGTCTAGAACTTCATATTTTTTGTATTTCTTATCTGACCTTACCAGACGCTGGTAGAGTCAGCAGGGAGATAGCATCACTATTACTCTGCAAATTTATAGAGGTACAGAGCCAATAGCCCAAAGAAAGTAGTCCCGGCTAGGGCACAGAGGCTGGCTCCTGCAGCAGTTTCTCAGAGAAATATAACTAATGCAGTATTTTCTCTCAAACAAAAAGAACTTTATTTGTTTTTCAAGAAGCATCGGGCTGCGTGGCAAACAAAAGAAAAATCTATGATCTAGTGAACAAACTAACACTGGACAAGGGATCACAGCCATTTAGTTCATTCCCGATGTGAACAGGTTTTCATGTAAATTTAGAATTTTTTAATTATTCTCAAATTTACAAGGTAAAGCACCTAAAAATAAATGTAAAAAAACCCCTTCATTTAAAGTGTTAAAAGAGCATTATAAAATCAACACTTGTTAGTCAGCAATACAATGGAACACTTTTCATACTGTTAATATCATGAAACTAAAACACATAGTCTTGCATTTTTCTTAGCCGTCATCTTAAAGATCGGATTTTGAAAAGACCTCTGGTGGGCCAACAATAATGGCTGCCATACACATTTTTATAGCCCTTAGCATGTCATGTGATGGCAGTGGTCAGAGAAGGAGGATGTCACATAGTGTAGACAGAGCTCAGAGGGGAGTTCCAAAGCCTCTCTGCTCACTGCTACATGTACCAGATGACAGTCCAGAATCAAACAGAATAGATGACTGAAGACAGAAAAAAAAAATGGTAAAAATAAACTTCTGTTAATGTTAAAATAGCAAAAATTGTATTTTGTATTTTTTTATCCAGTGGGAATTAGTTAAGCTGTATTTGCAATGCAACTGTGTGTAACTCCTAGTTCTGCCTATCAAAACATGATGAATCTGGCCCTAACTGGTTTAAGTGGTGCAGATTCTCCAAAATTGCCCCTTTAACCAACATCCCACTTAAACGTAATATTGCATTTACATGTGCCAAATTAAGAGATGTGAATAAAAACTGTGCTTATTAACTGCAAAAGAAAATGAAGCTTCATGGTGAAGATCAGAACATGTATGGGGGAGGTACAGGCAACTTTTTTTGCAATACAGATCTTGTGAAAGTACAAGTTCCAGTATAAACAAACAGCATAACCATTGCTGACAGCTGGCAAAGCACAATAGGACTTGTAGTTTCCGAGTGCCACAGCCTGGTATAGGGGGTGAATAGGGTCAAGCTGCAAGGAGTCAGTACAACTACTTATTATATAGGGGTTTGACTCAATGATCTGCGCAGTATCTTCCCATTGCAGGCATGGTTTGCTGCTCTCCATAAAACGGGTGTGAGCATGCCCAGTAACATCTGCTGGGCAGAGACAGGTTAGAACAGAGCAACTGTTCTACATTATGTGGGGCACACAAAATACCTGCAATAAATGCAAAGTGAGAAAAAGGAGGTGACTATATTCATGTCAAATGTCATACCTGGCAGCGGTCACCTTGAAATACAACCCTTTACCAAAAGTATTTAATACTTCCAGAAAGACTAATTATTAAATGAACAGCAACAAGTGTGACAGGTTACCTGCTCATTTCAATGAACCGCAACATTATATATAGCCCCAACCCCCCACTGACAGCTGCCACACAACTCATATCTCATGCACAAGGTCTGCATCCAATCCACTTGACAGCTGCCAGCTTCCATTGCTGAGGGCCACTTGGCCCCTCACACCACAGAGCTGCCAGGATCCCCCCTTGAACACAGGACGGAGGGCGCCATCACCTGCTTCTCCTCGCCGGTCTCTTCCAGTTGCACATTCCCCTCGTAGTTCTCGGACATGGCGCCGGTTCGGGGGGGAAGCAGAGCAACGAATGAAAGCGGCGACTTCGCACCGTTGCGCCTATGTCACACCGACTTCACCCTCACCGCTCCAAAATGGCGACTGCCGCGCCTGACGTCACAGCCCGAGATTGGGGTCCCCCTCCTTAGCCTCCGCGAGGCGAACCGAAAAGAAGCCAATCAGCGGCGACGATGACATCATGGTCGCCCTGTAGCAGCAGAAGACGGAAGCACCGTTGGCCAATGAAAGAAGGAGACTGTAGGTGGAGGCGGGAGCTGGGAAAAGAGCAGCCAATAAGAAATAGGTCGTGACTGGATTCTGTTGCCATGGGAGAGATGCCTCAGTGTGCAGAGATCTGTCTGTCTGATCAATATTAGAAGTAGTGCTGCCATCTCCCTGCCTAGTCTCTATGAATCCAACATCAATGCCTTGTCCCCTTACTGTGGCCAGAATCATTAAGGGCATAAGTTATAAGGGGGCAAGGCAATGATGTAATATATATCTACATATCAATATCTATATCTATCTATCTATCTCATATATATCTGCGCAGTAGTCAAAATCGCAAAACACCGGACGTATATGTTATACGTCCGGTACTCCGCACACGGTCCAATGTTACAATGTTACTATTTTAATTATATATTAGGGAAGTTACTCCTGGGCTAAACCATGTTGATTGCAAACAGTATCATAGTTTAAAGGCGATGTTTCACAGCCCAAGTCTATATAACAGTGTAATAGTAAAGCTGATCGCTATCTGTGTGCTGTAAACAAAAGCAAAGTATTCTCCCTGCGCTCATACATCTCAACATTTGAGAATTGGAAAGAAGGACAAAATTTTGCGGCATGGTAGAGGGTGTTTCTTGTACTGCCCAGTGGGCGTGTCTGGGGAAGTGGGTGTGTCTTGTACTACCCAGAGGGTGGGTATAGTGCCTGCCCCTTTTTTAATTCAGCCATCCATATGTCTGCCTCTTATTATTTCTATACACATCCATATGTCCACCTCCATATATCGGCCCCTTTATTATTTGCCCGGCCTTCATATATCTGCCCCTTTATTATTTTTCCAGCCTCCTTATTAAATGTGTGCCCCTATTATATGTCTGTCCCTTTATTATTTGTCCAGCCATCTATATCTGCCCCTTATTATTATGTCCATCCTCCATGTCTGCCCCTTATTATTATGACCAGCCATCCATAACTTCCTCTTTTCATATCACGCCATCCATATCTGCCCCTTATTATTATGTCCAGCGATGCATATCTGCCCCCTGTTATTATGCCCCTTATTAGCCTCTGTGTATGCCCCTTATTATTATGTCCATTCTTCATGTATGCCCCTTATTAATATGTCAAGACCCTTATTATTATGTCCATCCTTCATGTATGCCCCTTATTAATACGTCCAAACCCTTATTATTATGTCCAACCTTTATGTCTGCCCCTTTTATTATTTATTTTCTATTAACTTACCTTTGATGTCTTCTCCCTTCATCCGTGGTGCTTCCTCGCTCTCTCTCCCTCTGCGACTGGTGGTGTGGTCACATGGTGCGGAAGTACAGGTAATACAGGACTCCTACAGGAGCTCTGTAGAACCAAATCTGTTTTCTTGAATGGCAGTGGCTGTATAGGTTAGGCCACTGCCATTCACAGTAAAACAAGATAACAACAATTTTGTCCTAAGAGTCTGCTCTCTCAGGACAAGTTGTGCATCGGGCAGGACAGCGGGACGATCTCCCGAAAGCGGGACTATCCCGCTGGAATTGGCACACTTGGGAGGTATACTGAATGCATTGATTAAAATTAATTTGACTCCCCTGAATCAGGGCCACAGTAATTATGCCACTACTTACATATCTATAGGGACCAATATAGATTTTACTGTCTTTGCCCGGGTCCCCCTCGCTCCCAACCACCACACTTATGGCGATCATATTATTTAAAAGAGCACAGGGCTTTAGAGTTTAATTCCCAGCATTTATGTCTGTGTTTTAAGTTATATGGAAAATGTTGTCAATGTTATGATATATTTCTAAGATATTGCAACAGGTTATTGGACATGGGATGTGTCCACAGTGATATGGCCAGACAACCTGTGAGATGCTAATTAAACTGTGTTTACAGTTTTCTTTGTGTTTACAGTACAACAAATGGACTGATTACGTACATTAGCCTCCGTTGTGGAAATTCTGGATCGTATGTAGGGGCTTTGCCAAACCCTTACTGTACAATTTCAATACCAGCGCCCACCCACCATGCCTATCTGGTATGCATGGTGAATGGGGCCGCCCCCTGTGTGGAGACTGAAATCCGCACAGAATTCTGCATCGGACGTATGCGTTCATATGTCACCTGACATTATTAACTCTACATCAGACCCTATGACTATTTTCTAGGAACAGGTCTAAATTGAATTTCCTGCTTGTTCTGTGATATGCGGATTATTTAATCCAGGGTTGCCGACTCTCCCGGAATATCCGGGAGAATCACAAAATTCAGGCAGTTCTCCCGGTATTCCAAGAGAGCCGGAAAATCTCCTGCAGAGGTCTGGAGGCCGCGGTTTCATGCAAACCACGTCCTTAATAACCCAATTTGCGTTATCAAGCCCCACCCCCCATCCCTAGGGCATGGATAGTGGGTCGGGGCTCCTGGTGTGATTTGCATAAATTGCGTCCTTCAGCCCCGCCTCTTGCAGGCATCTATGGCTTCCCCCCCAGGATCTCCTGGAGGGGAGCTATGAAAAGTCAACAATCCTGATTTAATTGTACAGCAAAAGGTCTAAACCAAATTTACTTCATGTCATTCCTGTGTTTGCACTGCCGAGTTAATCAATTCATTGAGGAATTAACCAGTTTGATTGGATTCCAAGGACAAGAAACACAATTGTGTTGTATTATATTTTACTGTATAAGAAGAGGTTTGTGTGTCTCATTTTGTGACAACTGTGCTTAAGCTGGAGTGCATTGTAACCTAGTGTATTCTGATATAAGATCCTACCACTTGTACTTTTCGCTTGTGTTTATCAGTTCTACTGAACGTCTGCAGGAAGAAATAAACCATCTACCTGCTTTCAAGGATTGTGTGTGTGCTGTAGCCTGTGATCAAGACATGAGAGCTAAACTCTAATTCGTTCCCCGGATGTCCTGAGTTGAATCCAGCGTCCAATAAATCCTACAAACCCACCAAGGATTGGTACATATTAACTGAGTATAATAAAAAGTGAATTAAGATGGCCACATTAATGCTTCCAGGAGGAGGTGGTCAATATATGGGACAATTTTCCCCTAGTGATAGTTGGTCCCGATATTGGTGCTATAAGATTCTCCTGCTGGGTCCCATAATCCATATCAACGAGGGAGGGTCTGCTGAGATTGATAGGAGGCTCTTGTAGCTGATTGAGCGTCCTGCCAATGTCTGCACTGATTGGCTGCACAAGTCTCTTCTTGGCAGGAAACCTGTGCAGCTTGCTAATTGGATAGCTGTGGTAGCTCTGCTCAGTAGTGTGTGGCACCTCTACCTCCTGGTCAGAGTTTCCTTGTCTGTCTCACTCCATAATTAACAACAAGTATAGCAGCAATAGAGTAATGGAATTCCTGCATCTCTTGCACAATGCAGAGCTTTAATCACTTTATTATTTCTGTATTTGTCGATAATTATGGAGTGAGACAGATGGAGAAACTCCAGCCAGGAGGTGGAGACACAGGGCTCGATGTCGTGTCCTGGGGGGGAATAATCAGTCAGGAATTTAGAATAATCACATTATCGGACCCTAATCTTTCTGGGACCATTATCTGAGGTTTCAGAAATCCATCGGCACCGCACACTACAGCAATCATTGGTTCGATCTACCGATAATTGTAATGATTGTGCCTATAATCGCTCTAGTGTGTGGCCAGATTTAGAGCTACAAAAACATAGAGCGTGACGGTATAAGACTACATTCGGAAAGCTGAGCACATGCCAAAGCACCTTGGAATGGGACCCTTTGTTATGGTCTTATCATTCAGGAGCATGTGAGTAGGTTTACCCTTAAACAGACCTTGTTGCAGGCATTAACAGCGCTTATCTTTAGTATTGTGCCTTCATGTCCTTTCAAGTGTATAACAAAGTTTTTCAACTAGTATTCTAACATTGTTTCAAGGTCACAGACAGTGTGGGATCTAGAATCCAGGCCTCCTCTAGAGACAAAGCATCGGATCCAAAGATCGTTTTCACCGATAAGAAATCCAAAAGCAGGATGTGTGGTGATCCGCCATCAGAGACTCTCTGTGTCCGCGCAATCAAGGCAATACACCACTGGCCACTCCACTTGCATGAACGGATTTCCGAGACCCATAACTTGCCAGAAATCTTGATTAGTGCGCAGTGTGTTTGTATGCTTATGTGTACATTTTAATACCAAATCGTGGCCACTTGTGAGCGCAAACCCAGTGTCAGAAGCACAGATCTGATGGAAGTGTGGATCAGGTCCAACATTAATAATCCCATGTGGTTATTTGTTTGTAGTTTAGCCGTTCTTGTTAAAATTGGTTATTTGTATCCTCTTGGTTTCGAGGAAGTTTGGTAAGTAGGGGTATAGACCCCTGTGTATAGCGGCAGTATTATAATATAATATAATATAGTAATATAGCTATTATAATATAATATAATATAGTAATATAGCTATTATAATATAATATAATATAGTAATATAGCTATTATAATATAATATAATATAGTAATATAGCTATTATAATATAATATAATATAGTAATATAGCTATTATAATATAATATAATATAGTAATATAGCTATTATAATATAATATAATATAGTAATATAGCTATTATAATATAATATAATATAGTAATATAGCTATTATAATATAATATAATATAGTAATATAGCTATTATAATATAATATAATATAGTAATATAGCTATTATAATATAATATAATATAGTAATATAGCTATTATAATATAATATAATATAGTAATATAGCTATTATAATATAATATAATATAGTAATATAGCTATTATAATATAATATAATATAGTAATATAGCTATTATAATATAATATAATATAGTAATATAGCTATTATAATATAATATAATATAGTAATATAGCTATTATAATATAATATAATATAGTAATATAGCTATTATAATATAATATAATATAGTAATATAGCTATTATAATATAATATAATATAGTAATATAGCTATTATAATATAATATAATATAGTAATATAGCTATTATAATATAATATAATATAGTAATATAGCTATTATAATATAATATAATATAGTAATATAGCTATTATAATATAATATAATATAGTAATATAGCTATTATAATATAATATAATATAGTAATATAGCTATTATAATATAATATAATATAGTAATATAGCTATTATAATATAATATAATATAGTAATATAGCTATTATAATATAATATAATATAGTAATATAGCTATTATAATATAATATAATATAGTAATATAGCTATTATAATATAATATAATATAGTAATATAGCTATTATAATATAATATAATATAGTAATATAGCTATTATAATATAATATAATATAGTAATATAGCTATTATAATATAATATAATATAGTAATATAGCTATTATAATATAATATAATATAGTAATATAGCTATTATAATATAATATAATATAGTAATATAGCTATTATAATATAATATAATATAGTAATATAGCTATTATAATATAATATAATATAGTAATATAGCTATTATAATATAATATAATATAGTAATATAGCTATTATAATATAATATAATATAGTAATATAGCTATTATAATATAATATAATATAGTAATATAGCTATTATAATATAATATAATATAGTAATATAGCTATTATAATATAATATAATATAGTAATATAGCTATTATAATATAATATAATATAGTAATATAGCTATTATAATATAATATAATATAGTAATATAGCTATTATAATATAATATAATATAGTAATATAGCTATTATAATATAATATAATATAGTAATATAGCTATTATAATATAATATAATATAGTAATATAGCTATTATAATATAATATAATATAGTAATATAGCTATTATAATATAATATAATATAGTAATATAGCTATTATAATATAATATAATATAGTAATATAGCTATTATAATATAATATAATATAGTAATATAGCTATTATAATATAATATAATATAGTAATATAGCTATTATAATATAATATAATATAGTAATATAGCTATTATAATATAATATAATATAGTAATATAGCTATTATAATATAATATAATATAGTAATATAGCTATTATAATATAATATAATATAGTAATATAGCTATTATAATATAATATAATATAGTAATATAGCTATTATAATATAATATAATATAGTAATATAGCTATTATAATATAATATAATATAGTAATATAGCTATTATAATATAATATAATATAGTAATATAGCTATTATAATATAATATAATATAGTAATATAGCTATTATAATATAATATAATATAGTAATATAGCTATTATAATATAATATAATATAGTAATATAGCTATTATAATATAATATAATATAGTAATATAGCTATTATAATATAATATAATATAGTAATATAGCTATTATAATATAATATAATATAGTAATATAGCTATTATAATATAATATAATATAGTAATATAGCTATTATAATATAATATAATATAGTAATATAGCTATTATAATATAATATAATATAGTAATATAGCTATTATAATATAATATAATATAGTAATATAGCTATTATAATATAATATAATATAGTAATATAGCTATTATAATATAATATAATATAGTAATATAGCTATTATAATATAATATAATATAGTAATATAGCTATTATAATATAATATAATATAGTAATATAGCTATTATAATATAATATAATATAGTAATATAGCTATTATAATATAATATAATATAGTAATATAGCTATTATAATATAATATAATATAGTAATATAGCTATTATAATATAATATAATATAGTAATATAGCTATTATAATATAATATAATATAGTAATATAGCTATTATAATATAATATAATATAGTAATATAGCTATTATAATATAATATAATATAGTAATATAGCTATTATAATATAATATAATATAGTAATATAGCTATTATAATATAATATAATATAGTAATATAGCTATTATAATATAATATAATATAGTAATATAGCTATTATAATATAATATAATATAGTAATATAGCTATTATAATATAATATAATATAGTAATATAGCTATTATAATATAATATAATATAGTAATATAGCTATTATAATATAATATAATATAGTAATATAGCTATTATAATATAATATAATATAGTAATATAGCTATTATAATATAATATAATATAGTAATATAGCTATTATAATATAATATAATATAGTAATATAGCTATTATAATATAATATAATATAGTAATATAGCTATTATAATATAATATAATATAGTAATATAGCTATTATAATATAATATAATATAGTAATATAGCTATTATAATATAATATAATATAGTAATATAGCTATTATAATATAATATAATATAGTAATATAGCTATTATAATATAATATAATATAGTAATATAGCTATTATAATATAATATAATATAGTAATATAGCTATTATAATATAATATAATATAGTAATATAGCTATTATAATATAATATAATATAGTAATATAGCTATTATAATATAATATAATATAGTAATATAGCTATTATAATATAATATAATATAGTAATATAGCTATTATAATATAATATAATATAGTAATATAGCTATTATAATATAATATAATATAGTAATATAGCTATTATAATATAATATAATATAGTAATATAGCTATTATAATATAATATAATATAGTAATATAGCTATTATAATATAATATAATATAGTAATATAGCTATTATAATATAATATAATATAGTAATATAGCTATTATAATATAATATAATATAGTAATATAGCTATTATAATATAATATAATATAGTAATATAGCTATTATAATATAATATAATATAGTAATATAGCTATTATAATATAATATAATATAGTAATATAGCTATTATAATATAATATAATATAGTAATATAGCTATTATAATATAATATAATATAGTAATATAGCTATTATAATATAATATAATATAGTAATATAGCTATTATAATATAATATAATATAGTAATATAGCTATTATAATATAATATAATATAGTAATATAGCTATTATAATATAATATAATATAGTAATATAGCTATTATAATATAATATAATATAGTAATATAGCTATTATAATATAATATAATATAGTAATATAGCTATTATAATATAATATAATATAGTAATATAGCTATTATAATATAATATAATATAGTAATATAGCTATTATAATATAATATAATATAGTAATATAGCTATTATAATATAATATAATATAGTAATATAGCTATTATAATATAATATAATATAGTAATATAGCTATTATAATATA
This sequence comes from Limnodynastes dumerilii, assembly GCA_011038615.1. Taxonomy (NCBI): domain Eukaryota; kingdom Metazoa; phylum Chordata; class Amphibia; order Anura; family Limnodynastidae; genus Limnodynastes; species Limnodynastes dumerilii. The sequence continues at coordinate 626,645 of WWET01000171.1, read as the reverse complement.
ATATAATATAGTAATATAGCTATTATAATATAATATAATATAGTAATATAGCTATTATAATATAATATAATATAGTAATATAGCTATTATAATATAATATAATATAGTAATATAGCTATTATAATATAATATAATATAGTAATATAGCTATTATAATATAATATAATATAGTAATATAGCTATTATAATATAATATAATATAGTAATATAGCTATTATAATATAATATAATATAGTAATATAGCTATTATAATATAATATAATATAGTAATATAGCTATTATAATATAATATAATATAGTAATATAGCTATTATAATATAATATAATATAGTAATATAGCTATTATAATATAATATAATATAGTAATATAGCTATTATAATATAATATAATATAGTAATATAGCTATTATAATATAATATAATATAGTAATATAGCTATTATAATATAATATAATATAGTAATATAGCTATTATAATATAATATAATATAGTAATATAGCTATTATAATATAATATAATATAGTAATATAGCTATTATAATATAATATAATATAGTAATATAGCTATTATAATATAATATAATATAGTAATATAGCTATTATAATATAATATAATATAGTAATATAGCTATTATAATATAATATAATATAGTAATATAGCTATTATAATATAATATAATATAGTAATATAGCTATTATAATATAATATAATATAGTAATATAGCTATTATAATATAATATAATATAGTAATATAGCTATTATAATATAATATAATATAGTAATATAGCTATTATAATATAATATAATATAGTAATATAGCTATTATAATATAATATAATATAGTAATATAGCTATTATAATATAATATAATATAGTAATATAGCTATTATAATATAATATAATATAGTAATATAGCTATTATAATATAATATAATATAGTAATATAGCTATTATAATATAATATAATATAGTAATATAGCTATTATAATATAATATAATATAGTAATATAGCTATTATAATATAATATAATATAGTAATATAGCTATTATAATATAATATAATATAGTAATATAGCTATTATAATATAATATAATATAGTAATATAGCTATTATAATATAATATAATATAGTAATATAGCTATTATAATATAATATAATATAGTAATATAGCTATTATAATATAATATAATATAGTAATATAGCTATTATAATATAATATAATATAGTAATATAGCTATTATAATATAATATAATATAGTAATATAGCTATTATAATATAATATAATATAGTAATATAGCTATTATAATATAATATAATATAGTAATATAGCTATTATAATATAATATAATATAGTAATATAGCTATTATAATATAATATAATATAGTAATATAGCTATTATAATATAATATAATATAGTAATATAGCTATTATAATATAATATAATATAGTAATATAGCTATTATAATATAATATAATATAGTAATATAGCTATTATAATATAATATAATATAGTAATATAGCTATTATAATATAATATAATATAGTAATATAGCTATTATAATATAATATAATATAGTAATATAGCTATTATAATATAATATAATATAGTAATATAGCTATTATAATATAATATAATATAGTAATATAGCTATTATAATATAATATAATATAGTAATATAGCTATTATAATATAATATAATATAGTAATATAGCTATTATAATATAATATAATATAGTAATATAGCTATTATAATATAATATAATATAGTAATATAGCTATTATAATATAATATAATATAGTAATATAGCTATTATAATATAATATAATATAGTAATATAGCTATTATAATATAATATAATATAGTAATATAGCTATTATAATATAATATAATATAGTAATATAGCTATTATAATATAATATAATATAGTAATATAGCTATTATAATATAATATAATATAGTAATATAGCTATTATAATATAATATAATATAGTAATATAGCTATTATAATATAATATAATATAGTAATATAGCTATTATAATATAATATAATATAGTAATATAGCTATTATAATATAATATAATATAGTAATATAGCTATTATAATATAATATAATATAGTAATATAGCTATTATAATATAATATAATATAGTAATATAGCTATTATAATATAATATAATATAGTAATATAGCTATTATAATATAATATAATATAGTAATATAGCTATTATAATATAATATAATATAGTAATATAGCTATTATAATATAATATAATATAGTAATATAGCTATTATAATATAATATAATATAGTAATATAGCTATTATAATATAATATAATATAGTAATATAGCTATTATAATATAATATAATATAGTAATATAGCTATTATAATATAATATAATATAGTAATATAGCTATTATAATATAATATAATATAGTAATATAGCTATTATAATATAATATAATATAGTAATATAGCTATTATAATATAATATAATATAGTAATATAGCTATTATAATATAATATAATATAGTAATATAGCTATTATAATATAATATAATATAGTAATATAGCTATTATAATATAATATAATATAGTAATATAGCTATTATAATATAATATAATATAGTAATATAGCTATTATAATATAATATAATATAGTAATATAGCTATTATAATATAATATAATATAGTAATATAGCTATTATAATATAATATAATATAGTAATATAGCTATTATAATATAATATAATATAGTAATATAGCTATTATAATATAATATAATATAGTAATATAGCTATTATAATATAATATAATATAGTAATATAGCTATTATAATATAATATAATATAGTAATATAGCTATTATAATATAATATAATATAGTAATATAGCTATTATAATATAATATAATATAGTAATATAGCTATTATAATATAATATAATATAGTAATATAGCTATTATAATATAATATAATATAGTAATATAGCTATTATAATATAATATAATATAGTAATATAGCTATTATAATATAATATAATATAGTAATATAGCTATTATAATATAATATAATATAGTAATATAGCTATTATAATATAATATAATATAGTAATATAGCTATTATAATATAATATAATATAGTAATATAGCTATTATAATATAATATAATATAGTAATATAGCTATTATAATATAATATAATATAGTAATATAGCTATTATAATATAATATAATATAGTAATATAGCTATTATAATATAATATAATATAGTAATATAGCTATTATAATATAATATAATATAGTAATATAGCTATTATAATATAATATAATATAGTAATATAGCTATTATAATATAATATAATATAGTAATATAGCTATTATAATATAATATAATATAGTAATATAGCTATTATAATATAATATAATATAGTAATATAGCTATTATAATATAATATAATATAGTAATATAGCTATTATAATATAATATAATATAGTAATATAGCTATTATAATATAATATAATATAGTAATATAGCTATTATAATATAATATAATATAGTAATATAGCTATTATAATATAATATAATATAGTAATATAGCTATTATAATATAATATAATATAGTAATATAGCTATTATAATATAATATAATATAGTAATATAGCTATTATAATATAATATAATATAGTAATATAGCTATTATAATATAATATAATATAGTAATATAGCTATTATAATATAATATAATATAGTAATATAGCTATTATAATATAATATAATATAGTAATATAGCTATTATAATATAATATAATATAGTAATATAGCTATTATAATATAATATAATATAGTAATATAGCTATTATAATATAATATAATATAGTAATATAGCTATTATAATATAATATAATATAGTAATATAGCTATTATAATATAATATAATATAGTAATATAGCTATTATAATATAATATAATATAGTAATATAGCTATTATAATATAATATAATATAGTAATATAGCTATTATAATATAATATAATATAGTAATATAGCTATTATAATATAATATAATATAGTAATATAGCTATTATAATATAATATAATATAGTAATATAGCTATTATAATATAATATAATATAGTAATATAGCTATTATAATATAATATAATATAGTAATATAGCTATTATAATATAATATAATATAGTAATATAGCTATTATAATATAATATAATATAGTAATATAGCTATTATAATATAATATAATATAGTAATATAGCTATTATAATATAATATAATATAGTAATATAGCTATTATAATATAATATAATATAGTAATATAGCTATTATAATATAATATAATATAGTAATATAGCTATTATAATATAATATAATATAGTAATATAGCTATTATAATATAATATAATATAGTAATATAGCTATTATAATATAATATAATATAGTAATATAGCTATTATAATATAATATAATATAGTAATATAGCTATTATAATATAATATAATATAGTAATATAGCTATTATAATATAATATAATATAGTAATATAGCTATTATAATATAATATAATATAGTAATATAGCTATTATAATATAATATAATATAGTAATATAGCTATTATAATATAATATAATATAGTAATATAGCTATTATAATATAATATAATATAGTAATATAGCTATTATAATATAATATAATATAGTAATATAGCTATTATAATATAATATAATATAGTAATATAGCTATTATAATATAATATAATATAGTAATATAGCTATTATAATATAATATAATATAGTAATATAGCTATTATAATATAATATAATATAGTAATATAGCTATTATAATATAATATAATATAGTAATATAGCTATTATAATATAATATAATATAGTAATATAGCTATTATAATATAATATAATATAGTAATATAGCTATTATAATATAATATAATATAGTAATATAGCTATTATAATATAATATAATATAGTAATATAGCTATTATAATATAATATAATATAGTAATATAGCTATTATAATATAATATAATATAGTAATATAGCTATTATAATATAATATAATATAGTAATATAGCTATTATAATATAATATAATATAGTAATATAGCTATTATAATATAATATAATATAGTAATATAGCTATTATAATATAATATAATATAGTAATATAGCTATTATAATATAATATAATATAGTAATATAGCTATTATAATATAATATAATATAGTAATATAGCTATTATAATATAATATAATATAGTAATATAGCTATTATAATATAATATAATATAGTAATATAGCTATTATAATATAATATAATATAGTAATATAGCTATTATAATATAATATAATATAGTAATATAGCTATTATAATATAATATAATATAGTAATATAGCTATTATAATATAATATAATATAGTAATATAGCTATTATAATATAATATAATATAGTAATATAGCTATTATAATATAATATAATATAGTAATATAGCTATTATAATATAATATAATATAGTAATATAGCTATTATAATATAATATAATATAGTAATATAGCTATTATAATATAATATAATATAGTAATATAGCTATTATAATATAATATAATATAGTAATATAGCTATTATAATATAATATAATATAGTAATATAGCTATTATAATATAATATAATATAGTAATATAGCTATTATAATATAATATAATATAGTAATATAGCTATTATAATATAATATAATATAGTAATATAGCTATTATAATATAATATAATATAGTAATATAGCTATTATAATATAATATAATATAGTAATATAGCTATTATAATATAATATAATATAGTAATATAGCTATTATAATATAATATAATATAGTAATATAGCTATTATAATATAATATAATATAGTAATATAGCTATTATAATATAATATAATATAGTAATATAGCTATTATAATATAATATAATATAGTAATATAGCTATTATAATATAATATAATATAGTAATATAGCTATTATAATATAATATAATATAGTAATATAGCTATTATAATATAATATAATATAGTAATATAGCTATTATAATATAATATAATATAGTAATATAGCTATTATAATATAATATAATATAGTAATATAGCTATTATAATATAATATAATATAGTAATATAGCTATTATAATATAATATAATATAGTAATATAGCTATTATAATATAATATAATATAGTAATATAGCTATTATAATATAATATAATATAGTAATATAGCTATTATAATATAATATAGTAATATAGCTATTATAATATAATATAATATAGTAATATGGGGTCTGATCCTGATTGCGTTTGTACACTCGGCATAGTTGTAAAGATGCATGTTCTGCGCATGTACGCGGCAGATCTTACGACAAGAAACTCTGAACGTACTTGCGAGACTATGGTCCACAGCGTAACTACAAACGAAGGGGTGTGCCAGCCATATGACACCTGTAATTACGCTTTGGAGGCGGGGTGAGGCATGTAAATCGTACAGTATGGGCGTGCTAAGCGCTGTAACTATGCAAGGAGCCTAGGGATGCCCGCGGTTACGCTCAGAAAAGTTAAGGTAGGGTTTGGTCAGCGCAAGAGGGCATAAATACGGACAACCGAGGGGAGTGCCTAGGGGAGTGCTTCGTAGGCATGCTGGCGTAAATACACTACGCACATGGGCGTATTATTTGCGTAGGTCTGGATCAGGCCTGTAGCTATTACTGGCTATGGGCTCTGTTAAAAGGAATGCACTGCGCGATGTAATGACGTCACGCCTGTGTCGTGCCATGTCCCCCTGCTTCAAGGCGCCTTGGAAGAACTGACGCCATTGGCTCAGCTCTCCATTTATAAGTGTTAATCACTGTCTTAAGCTACCAGCCTTCGACAAATACACAGTCCACAGAAAGGACAAGCCAAGTGTACGGAGGTATGGAAGTCCACACGTGCGGACTTTGGATGAGATGCTCTTCCATAAACCTACCTTCCATGCAGAATGACTAATGCCGCACACTATGCCTCATTAGCATGTCTAGCCCCACCCCCTTGTGGAATTTAGGCATGCAGAGGGCATGGAACGCCTTGTTAAATGGATGTCCATGCATACTGAATTACACAAGGGGATCTGCTACATAACATCTGGAGCACACTTCTAACGTTAGGGCTGATTTACACAAAAGGCTTGTGTAAATCATCTAACGTTAGTAATTCTGGATCAGGCCCAAGGTCCGGTGTCCAGCAAAGCTCCTCCCCTGATCCCGCATAATTGACTCTGATTCTGCTCATGAAACAGCAATGGCCTCTTCTGTGCACTCGATACATGCAACTCTTTTGAGAGCACAATAAAGGCCCACAATTGAAGGGAGGAACCTCCCAACTTTCCCTCCTTTATTGGGACCGTCCCCGTTCATGACTCGCAAAAGGGATGAGGCTTATGTGAAAGTGGATGGAGCTTTACCCAAATATGTCCAATTGTGGGCGGAGTTTCTCTAAAAATGGGTGGAGTTTGGGTGAAACTGGGCAGGGTTTATTTTGTACCACTTTTGGGAGCTATTAAGGAGAGGGGGGTACAGCAGCATTGCCAAGCCTCATACCCCATTGCCAATTTGTAGAGAGCCCAACGATGCCCTGTAAACCCCCCCACTGCTGGTTTCCACTCTAGGTTCACCCCTGAACACATGTTTAGCATTGGTATGGAATCACAAATAGTTGGGCCCTAGGCATGGGATCATTTAAGGGCCCTTACTATTTGATTACCTTGCCATCCATGACATGGTTGCTGTATTACAAATAGCTCTTATTAAATGTATTGTTAGAACGTAAACGTATTACCCAGAGGAAAAGTAATATGCAGCCTTTTGGACAAGTAGAGGGCCACCAAAGCCATGAAGGGTTTAAAGTAGCCCATCATTCACCTAAACGACGGTACACAAGCAATTTTTTAGCACCTTGACTTATTGAATCATTTCTGTCAGCTGCGATGACTTTTATTTAATACAAGCAGCAATAATAAATTAACAAATGATGGAGGATGACTATGATCGTGACTGGCAGGGTAATGAAATTGTAAGGACCCAGAAATTATACCATGCCTAGGGCCCAGCGATCAGGGCTATTTGTGATTCAGTACCCAGTCTAAGCAGTTATTACCGTATCTAATCAGTAAACTGTAACCTTTTAACCATCAGTGAATCTATAGAAATTGGTTCTGTTTGGACAACTGTCTTGAAAATCTAATCACAGCAGGTTCATTCAACTTTAATTGATGCCTGAGGCAAAATAATCACTATTTGTATCCATGTCAGGGCTGAAGAAGGTCTCAGTTATGGTCATGATTGACTACTGGTATGAATCCTCTCAGAATGAATAGCTACACTTATATATATATATATATATATATATATATGATACAAAAATGGATTTCCCCAATTTAATTTTTTTCCCAGCCATTTTCTATTCTTCCAGTAGATTGCCCATACCGGGGTGAAGTTGATGGCCACCTCCATTTTTCCTTTGGTCAGCACGGCAGCTGTGATATGCAGTGCTGAGGTCATGAGTTTAATTCCTGGACAAGACCTGTGCGATCTGTGAGGAGTTTGTATGTTCCCTCTTTGCATTGGTTTCCTCCGATGCTATTAAGTCAGCATGCCAGTGACCAATGATATTAACTAGTGGGTTCGGAGGAAGGGTGGTTGGTGTTATTTATGGTCTTGTTATGAATAGACAAATCCTAATTCCACCAATGCATATTTGGATTTACTACTTAGTATGGTAGGCCAGGGGTTCTAAGCCCATGGCATGTAGATTACTAGCAGACCCTCCAAAATGACCCATTCCATTAGGTACAATATACTCTGCATCTGAGCTTCCAACTGTCACTCACCTGGTTTAAATGACTTAACTGATATTTAAAAAACTATTTGGCTCTACAACAAAGGTGGCTACCATAGTAACTGACAGTTGGAAACTGAGGAGCGGAGTATTTTGAACCTAATGGACTGGGTCATGTAGTAGGGTATGTTACTAGTGGTATGTGAACCTCTGTCTGGTGGTATGCAAGGGTTCCGGGAAAGCTTATAAGGACGCAGCAGCATAAAAAATAATGGTGAGTGGATCAAATGGCTAGCACGGCATAAGATGTTGGTGTCAGGACAATAGTGAGGGCGGAGGGGGAGGGAGTGTGAATGTAAGGGTCATAGTGACAGTAAAATATGGTTGCCACTTTTATTTTTTAAATTAATATCAGAGAGAATGCACCATTGTGGTATTTACTGTACAGCCGAAGAGGTGTGTCCTGTGAATAGCTCCACCCATGGGTGTGTCTAGCACTGCCAGGAAAACTATTGCTCAATAAAATGGCAGTATCCATATTTATTGATTGTTATATTGTCAGTTAATAAATACTTTCAGTATTATTGTGGAGACTGTGAATAGGATCCGCTGACTTCTTCATCCTTATAGAAACGATAAAAGTAGGTGACACAGCAGCTGATTAACAAGAGTCCAAAGTGTATCTTTTATTTCTGTCTTCATTATTGGAGTCATGTTGTCATAGATAACTGCCAGTCTTTGATTACATCTTGGCCTTCACGAAAATGGCCGCCTCCATGAACTAAACCAACATCAGGGAGATTGAGTACACTTAAGGGAGTCAGGGAGATCACCCAGGCAGTCTTCTTGATATTTAGGGAGAGTTGGCAACTATGGGGTAAAATGACAGACTTGAAGATAGGTATTGAGGAGTGGGCATTGCTAGTGGTATATGTACAACTGATTGAGAAGCCTGATCTACTATACTGGATAATCTAGTTTCTAATGATCATTATATGGCTGTGATGTCAGTGTTATGTTAGTTAGCCAATATATTTTAAACCTGTAAAATAAAACATTATTATTATTATTATTATTATTATTATTATTAATAATAATAATAAACAGTATTATTTATAGGACGAACACTTGCTTTATTGGTCAAGGTACCCTTTTATCCCATAACATGGCACCTCATACTTAATGGAATGTGGTCTATTTAGAATGTGCTGCATCAAATAACATCTAGAAACAAACACCAAGTGCTGGATTTACTTCTCAAAAGCAAAAATGTAAATGTTACCCATAGCATCCAATCAGATTCTAGCGCTCACTTTCCTATTACATACAGACCCTCCAACATGACCCATTCCATTAGGTACAATTTAATCCGCTCCTGAGCTTCCAACTGTTACTCACCTGGTTTAAATGAATTAACTGATAATAAAAAATTATTTGTCTCTCGATAAGATTAATTCTGAACTTTATTCCTGGAGACACCTACTGCTGTCATGGCTGGGCAGGATTGTAGCGGTAAAAATAACCCTTCTTCCCAAGCTCCTATATTTTTCCAAACCCTCCCTGTAAAAGTCCCAAACACCACACTTACAACTATCCAATGCTCTCTGGTCAGATTTATATAGAACCACCGCCCTCCCCGAATTCGTTTAGCACTGCTTAAAAAACCTACTACCCAGGGTGGTCGGGGCTCCCTGATCTCAAGCTCTATTATCAAGCCTCCCAGCTTAGCCATGTTGTAGCCTCCTACGCCCCCTTGGAAGGTTGGCCTGGGTAGATATTGAATCCGCCTATGTGCGATTGTCTTCGCTATTATCTATTAGGGGGATCTCACGGGCTGGGCGACCCACCACTATGTTCTCCCTACCTACAACAGCACTCTCTGCCTCAATTTGGGACTTATGTAGACACCACGTAGCCTCTCCTCCCTTGATTTCTCCCCTATTACCCCTCTGGGATAACCCTGCCTTCCCTCCAGGACAGTCGAAAGCTTTCTCTCACCCTTGGAGATGCCTTGGAATTCAATGTACTCATGACCTTAAAATAGGAGGCGATTGGATCACCACAGAAATTCCCCAACCGTACCCCTAATCCTTTCCACTTTTTTCAGGTCCGGCACTACTTGCTTGTTCTCCCCGAGGAAGCCCGACTCTCATCCCCTTTCGCATTCGAGAATCTCTTCTTGACAGCTCCTCTCTGTCAGGGAATGATCTCTACTCTATATGCTATCCTGCTGGAAGCTCATTTGGGCCCTCAAGATAAGCATGAAAGAGATTGGGAGAGGGACTTGAGTTCCTGCCCCGATGACGATGAACCCTGGGAAGACATCCGCCAAAACATCGCTAAATCCTCCATATGTACCAAAATCAAGGAGAATGCTTGCAAGATTTATTACAGGTGGTACCTCACCCCTGAGCGCCTCTCAAAGATTTTCCCTTCCTCCTCCCCTCGGTGCTGGCGCCAGTGTGGAGGCTCAGGTGTGTGGTGGACCTGCCCTACTTTGACTCCATACTGGGATATGGTTCATTCCCTTTTAATGGCCCTCCTTCCCTGCTCACCCCCTAAAAACCCTTGGAACTACCTACTATTTTATCCTATCACTGACACCGATACCTCCTCTCGTAAATTGGCCTCTCATGTCTTGGCTGCAGCCAAATGTCTTATTGCCAAGACCTGGAAGCAGCCAGTCCCCCCCCCCCATTTCTACGCTCCCTGACCTCATATATATGGTTTGTCGCAGGCATGGAAAGAATGACGGCCTACTTGAGAGGTACAGAGGAAGCCTATTACAAAGTGTGGACACCTTGGTTCAATCTACCTACCTAATCTCCTACCCAGCCCCCTTGGGGGGTAAACTTGCAGCCCATTAGATTGTGAGATTCTCCCTGCAATCGCCTTTGACTCAACCGCCCCATGTGTGTCTACAATATCACATTTGCTCCCATGACGATTTGCCTGGTGATCTTCCCCTCCTCCTCCCATCCCCCCCCCCCTTTTACAATTACTATTACAGAATAATATTTTACTGTTACCTTGCTGTAATAATTTAATAATGCCATAGCAGCCTTTGTATTTTTCATGCCAACGTCTATGTACTATTTGTCTGCTGCTTCAATAAAACAAAGTTAAAGAAAAATGCTTTGTCTCTTCAACAAGGGAGGTTACCACAGTTGGAAACTGAGGAGCAGAGTATTTTGCATCTAATGGAATAGGTCATGGTGGAGGGTATGTTACATACTAGACTAGAGAATGTCTGTTAGAATCTGATTGGTTGCTATGGGCAACATCTCCATTTGTCCGTTTGAGAAGTTAGGAAATCTAGCCCCAAGTTGTAAAGTTTTTCTGTTACCATAATAGCTATGACAGGTCTGCCTGATGCTCTGTCACACTGTAACCTGGGTGAAGAATGGGATTGATGACTGATATCAACACAATGTAACTTGGGAGCTAAGACTTTCCATTAGCTGGTATATCATTATGGGAATAGTCATCACCGAGACTGGATATTTCATTCATTACAGTACAAAAGACACGACCAGAAAGAACAGCTCCAGTCTGCCTCAGTGACGTGGGAATTGGCATGGTTTAGGATTTTACTTGGTTGATTACAGTTCTGTTGAAGGTCAAAAGGTCTCCCTTATTCCATTAGTGTAACATGTTCCAGCCCATTTCCCCTTCTGTCAGTGAGCAGAATTCCGTGTAGTCCCCTTGTAGCTCTTCAGAAGACCCACTTGGTGTAACAGGAAACAGGTGAACCTCATTTATAGAATTACAAAGCTTCCAAATTATTTCTAACATTCTCACAATCTTCTCTAGAGGATTACATATTTACCTGCCTCAGAAAAACAAATAGCCCGTCATGAGACAGGCAAAACGCGTTGACCAGTTTGGGGAATTGGTAAGACAGGTTTGGCTTTTGTAACTTTTTTGCTTGCATTTCTCAATGCGGATGTCCAGAAAACAGGCAAAAAGACAAATTAGTCAGGTTTTCAATCACAGGCAATTTATGCATATGGGGGTAGATCTAAACCCACACACGCATTACATGCGTGCTAGGGTCTCTCTGTACGATCGCATAGCGGAGAGTGCATGCCACCTGCATCCCCCGCTCAAGGTAGTAAATGTGGACACTTACGTAATATATAAACACTTATGTGTCCAGATTCATATTTACTGGTCCCATATTGAGTTTTCTTGACTCATGGCCTCATGCATCAGCACCGATACACTTTCAATTCAGTGTATTCTGCTGTTCTTTCATTATATTATCTTTGGGCTGGAAGCAGAGACCTGAATCTTATAGGATCTGTCATCGCAAGGTGTGAGTGTGGTGCTAACCTCTGCCCTCGGACTTCTGACATCCAGGGCCTACGTTATGTTTTCAGGTTCCTGCTACCGGATCGGTATGCAGAGCGAAGATGCATCTATACCGTACATTGTGATACCAAGATGCACCAACATGTGATGAATATGTATAATTGGATGGTTCGCTATGTGTTTCTATCGAGTATTGTGGATCCAAACACACAGAAAATGGGGCAAAATCTGACTGCCCTGGAATATCCAGGAGACTCTTTAAATTTGGGCAGTTCTCCCGGTATCCCGGGGGAGCCGGCAAATCTCTCACAATTCCTGCCCTCCTGTCAATCACAACTGTAATCCCTAGTGTTACTAGGGATGGACGGGACTTGATAATGTCATCAAGCCCCTCCCACCCCCTGGAACACTAAAGGCTATAGTTCTGATGGACAGGGGGCAGTGCGTAATGACACAAATTGCATGAATCATGTCCTTAAGCCCCGCCCCCTTGCAGAAATCTTCCGGAGGGAAACTTTAAAAAGTCGGCAACCCTGGGTAAAATTGGATCTCTGTTCTACCATTGTTATTAAATTGCCTAATTTTCATATCCTTCTGACACATATAAGCCTTTTAGTATTGCAATCTATCATTGAGCCTTTCCAAGGCTAAAAAAAAACAACACTCCGATTCACAAAATCGGAAGCATGTCCGGAATCAGCAGTGTTGGTTCACAGCAGTTAATTTGGAAGCTTTAAGGGGTGCCTCCTAGGTGAGTTAGATCTTATTTAAAAAAAAATATGATAAATGACTCAATATAGGCCCAATATAGGGACTCTCAATGTTTACAATTAGGACCACCTAAGAAGTTAGCTTTGAAAGTGGCTGCTGGCTTATCATATATTTACAAATGTGTGTAAGTAATATTTATGTCATTTTACAGATGGAATGGCAGTTTAGATACTGGTCAATAGCAGCGTGCTGAGGAAGTTTCTTTCTTTCTGAAGAACACAACACACCAGTATTTAATCTTTCAAGAAAGGACATTTAATTTCTGCGTAACATCACCACGGACAAATCACTCGATGAGGTATCAGAGAAAAAACTTTGGTATAAAATGTATGTGTTTTAAAATGTGTACAAGCAAAAAGACTTTGGTTAATTAGCACATATAACAAAGTTTAAACATTCAAGTTATTTTGTTTTCTAGTTTTCTATATCTGGCATTATATATATATAT
>WWET01000171.1:590599-600886 GCA_011038615.1 Limnodynastes dumerilii | reverse complement strand
TTCCCGCGGCCCCCCCCCCCCCCCCCCGATGGCGGCCATGCCTACTGTACCCAGCACCTCTTACGCTTTTCCGGTTAGTGGTTACGGTTTGTGGTTAGGGTTAGGATTATAGAAATAGGGTTAGAGTCAGGATTATTGTCATGCCGAGCAAACATGTAATTACAATATTCGATTAGACAGACGTCGTGGTAATGACCCTAATAGAAAAATGCCAATCAGTGAACGCTGTCAGCATCTTAGCGCTGGCATCTTAGCTGTTGTCATTCAGATCATCCCGGCGGCAAACCCCATCTTAAAGTTCCGCAAGTCAAACTGCACCCGTTCAATAAAATCTGTATACGGTAACTCCATAGGATCTGCGAAACTGTACTTTTTTTGTTATTGTTTTGAATCGTCTTCATGCGGATTTGCAGAAGAAACATGCTGATGAAAAATAAGCTAGTTCCTGGGTACACACCCCGAGAAAACTGATTCTTTTGTTCACACATGATTGGAACACCACTGCATGCTATAATATCAGGACACAGGACATGGCGCCATTGTGTAAAACGCTCTCACAAAAACCGTCATCAGCAGCAACAATCCAGACCTGCTTTCAGGAGCGCTAATTTGTAAATCCATTCTGGCAGAATTCTCAGAGCACATTATTAACAATTAGCCTCGAGTAGTGTCATAATAACGCCATCGAGGACATCTTATGTTTATATTCAGGGTTTATCAATAAGCTATAACAGAAAAAAAAATGGCCGTGTCACAGGTTGGTCTTTGTATAATAAAAAAAAAAAAAGAACATATCCCACTACTGGATTCTCTATCGGCAGACCCCATCTGGCCAGTTCTCCGTCCATTCCCTTCCCCCAGCTCTTGCTTTGGACACCGCACACTGATAGAAAAATATTGATCATAGCCCAGCTGTGCGGCTTGCATACAGCACTGTATATATGCATGTTAACCCCTAGCGGGCCGTGGGCGTGCAGCCGTCAAATTCACTTTTTCAAGATGGGGTATGGACCCTGCAAGGCATTGTGGGTGTATTTTATGAGATGAAGCTAATGAAGGTCGGGGAGGGGGGGTGGGGTAGGTGTCACCTGTGGTCTTCTAGTCTCCCGGAATGGAAGAGTTAAGCATAATAAATTCAACCTGATTTAACGAAGATCTCTCCCCAAAGGGTTAAACAAAGCTCATCATAACAATTCAGATAAAACAGAATGCAACAGGCTGTAATGAAATGATACCAGTAATTGAATAGAAAATGACAATAATTAGTTGATTTGTTTGGTGGAATGAGAGGAGAAGCATATATATAACCAAGATTTAATAGGAGATGTGTGTGTAGAGAGGAGGCCAGCTAGGGACAATATACAGGATAATCTTTCCGTGATATAACGGTAATTTCGAGGCGTTATTTGCATATGGAGAGCAAAGAGGTGTGTGCCAGGATTGTGGTGCGGAATGAGCTGTACAGGGAGGAGGTAGGTGACAATTTTATTGGAATAATGATTTGTTAGTAGTGGAAAAGCAATTAATAGACAGAGGCTGAGAGCCCAGCACATGATAGGACTATATAAAGGTTAATGTGATCACCATTAGGGCTCCTTGAGCTACACTGCGGCAACGCTAAGTTGGTCACCTGACACGTGCCGCGCCACAGACTTGCATATTTTACAGTGCGCATAATACTCCGCAGCTATGGCTGCAGCAAAGGATTAAATAGCAAGGTGTGATATGGACAAAGATGCTTTGACCAGAAATAGCCAATCAAATGTTAGCGCTTGCTTTGTAAGCCATGCTAGAATTCTGTGATATTTGGGGGGGGGGATCTCCCCACACTGCACTCTGACAATCCCATTAGGCCTGTCGCAGGGGTGCTCAAACCTTTCGTGCAGACCGAAGATTCCGAATAGTGGGTCAGTGCGTTTTTAAACTTTTGCGTCAGTCTATGCTGCGTTAGGTACTTACCTCGGACAAGACATTCTGTACGACCAGAGATATGCATGGAGAAGATAAGGAAAGGGTTTTTGGACACATAAGTCAGCTAAGTTATGTACGTCAGAGGGGAGTGCCAGGGGGGTGTGCATTATCCTCTAACGTACGTTACTTAGTTCCGCTTGCGTAGGGAATTTAGTCTTAAGTCTGGATCAGGCCCATCGTGTGTGGTCCACTTGAACTGATCATTTTTAATGTTTAAAAATCTTAGAAGATGTCCATAGTCCCTGAGCAATATAAGCAACCACCAATATACAACCAGACTGGTTTCCTATAAATAGACAACAACCAAGGAACATTTTTGCCAGAGAGGGGGATGGGGGAACTAGCATGAAATCCTGGTTTAAAGAAAAAACAACGCATGCAGGTGGCCTATTGACCACATCCAATAACCAGTTGGCCTAAGGGCCAATTCCAACCTACATTCCAAGAAGAGTGCTACCCCATTGCCAGAGTATTAGCCATCACCAGACTACACCCAACCCACTATACATCCTAGGCTACCAGCCTGTTAGGAAATGCTGTCCAGAAATTGGTAGTTAATAGATAATGAATTACAATTCGTAAATCTAACAATGTCTCTCAACTGTCCTTAAGTGGGATAGTTGCAGACCCTCCAACATGACCCATTCCATTAGGTACAAAATACTCTGCTTCTCAGTTTCCAGCTGTCAGTTACTATGGTAACCTCCGTTGTTGAAGAGGCAAATAGTTTTTTAAAATATCAGTTAATTCATTTAAACCAGGTGAGTGACAGTTGGAAGCCCAGGAGTGGATTTTATTGTACCTAATGGAATGGGAAATGTTGGAGGGTCTGTAGTACCCAACTAAGGCACATTTGGGGGTATGTGATCACTCACCCTATCTCAGTGGAAAAATAGTTACTTAGTTATTTAGAGATACATTTTTCAAGCAGCTCTATTATTCTCTAAAGAAAAAGTAGCAACCAATCAAATGCAAGCTCTCATTTACCCAGTACATGCCAAAAAATGATAGCTAGAATCTGATTGGTTGCCAGTGTTGCACATTGGGGACATGAGAGAGGCTAGCGTGGACACTCCTGGGAATGAAGGACCACTGCCCGAAATTCAAGACAGTTGGCAACAAGATTTATATACATCAATTGCCTTTACATATTGATCCTAGCAAAATATGCCATTAGGGCTATAACACAGCCCTAATGGCCTATATTGATTGACCTGGACAGTGCACATCGCACACTATATTAAATACACACTTTTCCTAGCATGTTTTTGCATGATGCAAGAACAAGGTCAGAAATTAGGATATTGGTGGGGATTGCTGATGCAAATGAGCAAGGGAATGTCCTATCATTGTGCTCCTGCCACTAAGCTTAATGAAATGGGCTTGGCTTAATGATGCAATTTGCATCATAGGCCAGCCCATCATGCCCCAGGAAACCCCTAGTTTGGGTATGTAGACAATTATGCTTTAAAGCAGTGGTTCTAAAATAGTGGTCCTGGGCCACTGAGCAAGTTTTCAGGGTGTATCAACTGTGCTTTAACCAGGCATAATATAAGATATCAGTGGGCAATATTTAATAGAATACCTTGGGGCAGAATGGAGAAAATATACCTCAATAAATTTATATATGGGTATTGGGTAATTATCTGCATAAAATACAAAGGTCCTTGACCTGATAACATAGTGCTGGATGCAGACTTAAGTAAGTGCTTGAAATTAGTTACTCCTGGTATAAACCATGGTGATTGCAGAGGAGTCATATTTCATCTGTTGCAAACAGTATTAGAGTTGAGAGGTGATATTTCCTATCCCAAGTCTAAACAACAGTGTGATAGTAAAGCTGGTCAGTATCTGTGTGCAGTAAGCAATTCATAGATATATCCCTGCATGCACAGAATACAATTAACTTGACTCTCCCTGCAATAACCATGGTTTAGCCCAGGAGTAACTCATTTCAAGCACTTACTTAAGTCTGGATCCAGCCCATAGTGGGTAACTGGTATTGCCCCCACAAAAAGCTGAGAACCACTACTTTAAACGCTCATCATGCTTTTACATCACCTGAATATTTTCTGCCTCATGTTTTATAGAATGTGCAGACTGTGCAATGATCATATATTAAAAGACTTGCACAGACTTATTCTATTAGCTATAAAATGGCCGACCAACTATGCTGTACAATAGCTGTGCTGCTTTGTAATATGTAGCTGCAACGGATTCCCTATATTACAGATGAAGTATGAGAAAAGATAAGAAAACCATTTAAAAAAAAAAGAAGAAATACATAATAAAAAACAATGCCAAAAAAATAACTTCCAGAAAGAACATGGACCAGATGCTTATTCAAGTAAGATCGGATGAACGTGAATCTATTTGTATAGAATGGACTTACGTGAGTGCGATCAGAAAGTTTGTGCATGCTATGGTAATACACTCCCCTTTTACATGCTCTATCTCCTACCTTAAATCTAACGCACCTGTCCCACGTAAAATGGGACAGGTGCATAATGCAGCATCACACACAAGCCCTTACTGTACAGTCTGCAGACCCTCCAACATGACCCATTCCATTAGGTACAATATACTCCTGAGCTTCCAACTGTCACTCACCTGGTTTAAATGAATGAACTGATATTTAAAAAAAACTATTTGCTCTTCAACAAAGGTGGTTAGCATAGTAACTGACAGTTGGAAACTGAGGAGCAGAGTATTTTGTACCTAATGGAATGGGTCATGTTGGAGGGTCTGCATCAGGTACACATGGCAGTTAGTCATCTCCCGCTGTCAGAGACTATTGCTGCACGGAATGCAACATCTATTTTTAAAAAGCACCATGCTTCCCCTCATTCACCTGGGCCGTCAATGCAAAGCATACGCTTCAATTCCATATCCATCCTTATTGATGCATTCCAAAGGTTAAATGCTACCATAATGTTCTAATATAACTAGGAAGTCTCGGCCTCCACCAGCTTCCTAGACTTAGACAAGCCCTGTGACTGGTGCAAATGTTTTCCTGTAAATGATTTGTACTCGTGTTAACGTTTGGGTCTGGATTGGGCTCATTTGCGGGAACAAACCCTTACTGTTCACTGACAATGTTAGTTCACTCCCCCCCTTCCCTGTAATGCCCCTCCAAACACAGACAGGGGCAGCAGTGAGACGCATTCGAGTTTGCATGGCTGCATTTACATATGCTTTCAATCTGGCCCTGCGAGGGTTTGCAGAAAAACTGATGATTACGCATACGTCTTGGTCTAGGTCAGGCCTCTGAATCAGGCAAAGGAGAGGCATTAGGTACCGGCTGCTTCTGAACTCTGAGCTCCGAGCACTGCAACATTTTACAATTAACTTGACTCCCCCTGCAATCAACATGGTTTAGCCCAGGAGTAACTAATTTTTATTTTACTTAAGTCTGGATCCAGCCCTATGTCTCTATATATAGAACTGGCTATCTCTCACTGGGCCCAGTTGGCAGGACACTCATATGTAAATTCAGCCTTGGCTACATTAACCAATCAAAATTGCACCAGCCAGATAAAAGCCAATTGGTTGGTTAGTGCTGGTCACTGTACATTTAATAAGATATATTTAAAAAAAACTGGAGCAAACGTAAACAGTGGTGTTGCTAATGGCGACTGTTCAAATTATGACTTTTTTTTCATTCTATCATAGCTGCATATCCCCTCCGGGACTTCCCAGTAAGGAGATATAAAATGCTGGCAGGTATGATATGAGCAGATTAATGTGCTTTCAAAATGCGGTACTATGGTGAGTCTGTAATCAATAACATTCCTGGCGGTGAAGCCGGATTCTCTCAGCGTTTTACTGAAATCTGTAAAAATTTCACAGGTGATGTTGAATGGGTGTGGTTAACCGGTACAATGGTCTGTTTTTTGACGGCAGTTGAATGGCTACTGCCAGCAGTCCTTATTTTAAAAAGCGGCGGTGTTGTGACTCCCGTCGTCACAAAGATCTCCCATGGAAGGTAAGCTTTTTTATGCTAACCCTAATCTTAACCCTTCCCAAACCCTAACCCTTTGTTTCTTGCAGCATAACCCTAACCTTCCCGTTCAGCCCTAATCCTAACCTTCTTGAACGCTAACACTAAAGGTCCATGCACACCACAGTTTAATCAATCAAATCACCCAATAAAGGAGTGTTTTGAACGATATTGTGCCAGTGTGTATGCCGCAATGATCATACCTGATCGTTACAAAGTACACAAAATCATTTGATCGCATCTTTTAAAAAGTTTAATTTTAACGATCAAGCCATTCCATAAAAAAGGCTCAAGCAAAAATCGTGTGTAGTAGGTATACAGGCTGATTGGCAATTAAAATGATCTATAATATCATTCATTGTTTAAAAACATGTAGTGTGTATAGAGCTTAACCCTCCATGTCCTGCAGCATAACCCTAACCCTTCTTACCCACAGCCTAATCCTAACCTTCTCCTTTAGCCCTAACCTTAACCTTATAACCACCACAGCCTGTCACTTTTGGTAACCTCAAAATAGGTGCCCGCTCCCAATAGCAATTCTCTATTTGCACAGCCATGATTCAGCCGGAACGGCAACTGGATCGCATGTAATATAAATATCTTTGTTTAAGAGGAATTCTGGACATCCGACCTGACATCTCACTTGATTTCTCTGTCATAAGAGGTTATTTTGATATCCGGCTAAAAATTCTCTCCCTTCTCATCCATATTGTCCCTATTATTTATACGATCAGGATAACCTGAAATAAACTTCATTTATTATCATTTCATCAATCATCTAATAAAATACCTTGCTTGTTTATGTTTTTCTTATGCTTGCGTTTATTTATTTTTTTTCACACCAAGTGTCATCATGAAAAGCATTTAAAAAAAATTATGAACCTATATATGTGGGAGAGTGAAAAAAAAAAAAGAAAAAAAATCAAAAGATTGGGGGAAGAAGGGGGCTAACTTCTGTAAAATCAAAAATCAATAGGATGCTTGCCGAAAGCTGCCCCTGGGAATAGGGCGCAGGGGATTGTGGGTAGTTTATGAGTAGACTGTGTATGTGTGTGTGTGTATGTGTGAGTGGCACTGACCGAGTCTGCTGTAGAAATCAATGCGTTTGGCTGTAACCCCTCCACTGCCAGGCCTTAGTGAAGAATCTAACAATACAATCCGAATTAAAAAGCCAAATCGCAAACTTTATTTGCATTATCCAGTTTGTGCATGTGTAACCTATTAGAAAATAGATTGCGCTGAACGTAAGTGAATTTGGACAGCCTATATTGTTGTAAATGGTCTCCAACCCTCTAGCTTTAAGTTTTATTCTGTTTGTTAAAATAGTCCTGGATGGCGCTGGTTAATGTCCGTTAATGTATAGATATGCAAAGAGCTTAGCAGAATTAATACCCCAGGTTTAAACTTGTAATGTGTACAAACAAGCATGGTTTAAATGCCTCAGAGGGGGATGATTATAAAACCATCAATCAATCATTCATTCACTATAGATTATAATTACCTAACCTAACTAAATAGAACAGTGCAGATGCTTAAAAAGATATCTATTGTAAAGGTTTTCAATACCAGCATATAATTACCTTTAAACGTAAATATATATCTTTATCTATTTGTATAGTGTTATTCTATGCTGTAACTTAAAAATACAGTGCATTGTCAGTCATTATAATTAGTAATATCAGCTTTATCCTGTAGACATTTATTATAATTGTTATAATTATAATTATTATTTAAAGGAATTGCATAAAAAATAAAGCGTTGATGTTATTTTGATGGTCATATAGTGCTATATTTATTTAAATTCCGATAACCTAATAAAATGTACTCAATTATATTTTGCTACAAAATTGTGATCTTAATATGATTTCAGAAATAAAAATAATATATGATTAGTATTTTCTAATAAATTGTATTGTTGATTCTGCAATTCTTAAATTAAAACAGAAGAGCGTTAAAAAATATCCATAGTCCACTTTTCATTTATCTCTGTTTGCTATAATTAAAGAATCTTTTTGTCATTCATTTCCTATTTCCCTGTTTAAATTTCTTGGTGTGATATAGAACAGATATTTAAAAATAAAATGCTAGATTTTAGAATAAATTTGGTCAAAATAACTGATAAATAATCATTTCAAGTGCGTTGATTTTCACGTTGTTAGGACCAGTATTCCAGATCTACTATTTCTGTGTTAATTTCTGTGTCTAGTTCATCGACCAGTCTGTCACAGTCAGATTTCCTGCTAGGGGGTTGTAACAATTCACACGTTAATGCACTGACAATGGAAAGGTTAAAATGCACTTTCAGTGTTTAGCATTTACTTCCTGTGGACACTTTCTAGCCACCAATTTTCTTTTGTTTGTAAATAGGTTTTATTTGGTTAACTTTCTAGATTTCCCATCTTTCTTTTAAGAAATATCTCAGCCTCTCTTCAGTTGCCTATCATCCATTGCAACATTTGTTCTTTTTAATATTTTAATATTTCTTTGAAAAAAAAATCAAATAAAAATATGATTGTAGTACAGAGGAAATGTGTTAAATGCCCTTTTTAACAATCTATTATGCACAGTTTCTATGGTCAGTAACTCAGACTCAGAATTTTCCTAATCATATTTTAAGTTTAACATTTCTAGAGTCAAGTGAACACAGCTGGAAACTTAGAAGGTTTTTAATAGCGGATCAATTTTTTTAAAAGGTAATTTAAGTGATCTTACATATCAGGAAGTCATGCCAAGAATACAGCAATGAATTTGTGTATAGTAGGATTCTGATTCTATATTCTATAATAACTACCATAGCTTTAAGCACAGACTATGTTGTTTTCTCATTAAACAAATTTTTACATATATGGAGTTGAGAGAATCATTCTGCAACACTTATGCCCCAAACTTAATTGGTGTCAACTAAGTTGAGGTTTAAGTTGGCTGCGCTTAGAATAAAAGTCACAGATCTCTCAATAAAGTATATTGAGGCAAGTAATCAACTAAATTATAAATGGTTAAATAAATCGAGAAAAAAAAATTATACCTTTATTATTATTATTATTATTAAAGTTTATTTATAAGTCACCACACAGTATCCGCATCGCCATACAAAGGAAATAGTTACATATACAACACAATTAACAGAAAAGGTACCTGACTGGATGGATTCAATAATCAAAAACAAAGTTTCATTAGTTTACTTTTATTTTTTTGTATGTGCCTTCTGCCAAAATGAAATGAAAGTTTAAACCTAACGTTATTTTCCATGGATTACAGATATTATGCTTTTAAAAAAAAATTTCTTCAAACATCCCAGGGACATAGCACACCTGTTTAATGTCCATAGTTGGGGGATTTGTGTAAAAAAAATAATGGATACTGTATAACAAACAATATCTAGAAAGCTGCATAGGAAAAAAATATTAAATAGAAAAAAATTATATTTTTACTATAAGAAATGTATTTTGTGAGAAGAAAAAAGGTATTAGGGGGATTTAAACCTCTGGTATGTAAATGTAGATAATATGCAACTTTACGGAGACTTCCGTCAAAAATGTTACAACTGCGCTTAAAATGAAAAGTTAATTAAAAGTTCATGTTATTAATATTAATATTACAATTAATATTAATATTTTCCTCCTATTGATACAGACAAAAATACAATGGCCACCACACAGCACGGGCCGCCATTTTAGGTACGAGGCGTCGCAAATTGCTGCTGTAGAAATAAAGGCATTGTGCAGTTTTCAATTATGTGTTGCATACATCTAATCAATAAATTACCTCGTCAATAAATTGCACACATTTTTTGGAGTAAATAGACCGCTATACAAAAAAAAGAGTGAAACCATCTACTTATAGATTTTGCATATCTTTTCCGTGTAATGGATAACGTGAAAACATAATTAAAAAGACATATTCAGTAATGTCTGAGAAAATAAAAATCCATTTACAAAAACTAGTCTGCGGTAATGTAAAATATATGGTTCTGCAACATATAGAAAAAAGGGACAACTGACAAGGCCCATTGCATGCTGTTGTATACTGAGGAATCACCAAATCTGATACACAAATAAAATATATATATATTTTTCTGTAGTCCAAAATTATATATCCATAAAAATCACTGGCATCCACCACAAATAAAAAACATTATTTACACTATCCAATAAACAGAATTCTTTGTTTTACATTTTGTAATAGATGTTAAGATGACCAACTCACGACAAAGTCTTCATCAGTCCTATCTACACTACCATATGCTGTATGTATGTATGTATGTATCTATCTATCTCGTACCTGCTCAAAGGTATTTGTCTTGTATATATATATAT
>WWET01000171.1:468934-480554 GCA_011038615.1 Limnodynastes dumerilii | reverse complement strand
CCCTCCTGTACCTGTCACCCTCCGGTATATACACATGTCCTCATGTTCTATTACACCTCTTCCTTTATATAATGTCCCCTCCTCTAGCCGGTCACAACACTTGATATATGAGAAAGCTGCTATCATGTCCCCCCCTATCCCTTCTCTGCTAAATCTGGTTGAATAAAAAGTCCTGCGATAACCTCACAGATCATTGTGGGCCCTCCCCAGAGGGGTAATTATTAATAAATTATATGACCGAAGCTGCCAGGCTCGCTGCGAGGAGAAGCCAGCCTGGATCAGTGACGTTCATTATAAAATGGAATGGTAAGTAAATAGACCTCTATGTATGTTATAGATAGCAGGGAAGGCTGGATCCGGGCTAATAAGCTGTGTGCTGATTCAATTTTATCTGTGTCTCTATGCAGATTGCCCCTTTATCCTATGTATGTATCTGGTGATTGATATATAAAGTCATTTTTAGCAGCCACTATTTTTGTGCAAATAACACACACATTCATACAAGCAGACACATAGTCTCATACACACACACACACACACACACACACATATACACACACACACGCGTTAATATATCAATATTACGGAGTGGTAAAGGGACTGCTACATCTAGCTGAACACTCCTCCAATGTACCCAGCACTTCAGAAACATAAGGGATACATTTATGAAGCCTTTTAGGTCAGCAGTAAGAATGGCTTACCCTTAATAAAGGTTTAGCATAGCCATAAAAGTAACCAATTCCCCCCCATACCAATGCCACTCTTAATGACAAATATTTGTATATACACCAACAAATAACCCTAGTAATACACTACTAATTTTGCATGCTACCAATAAATAATAAGAACCATTACAAATCCTAAAATCATCATAGCAAAAAATAAAGACCTAGTACAAATACATTAATATTAACAACATAAATACCCATTGTATTCATTAAACAAAGTTACAGACTTTTAGAAATAAACACAATTGGTGTGATCAGGAGGAAGCCATGTTATCAAATGACAGGTGGCAGCCAATCAAATGCAGATAAATGATTAAGACTATATATTACCCGTGGAAAAGTACAAACACTAGTTTTTATTATTTTTGACCTTCAGAACATTCTGTGCTCTTCTGAGTGACATTTTGTTTCATAAGTAACCGACAGCCAGGAATAACTCATTCTTTCTTCAATGGACAATGTAAAATGTCTGTCAGTGTGTACGGCTATTTATCTGTCAAGGAACGGCTATAATCTTGTATACAATCAGCTCTTTGTGCAATGCACCTTTTCTTTCAGGTATGGTAGTATTGAAAGCTTTTGGCAGTCTCTATTTCTATTGAACACAGATAGTCCAAAATCCACCAACATTAGCAAATAGGATATTGTGGACCGGTGCTCCGATTGCAGAAACAGCAGAGTCCCATGATCGGTATGGCATGAGATCTTAACTCCCGTGCAGGTGAGGGGGAGGGACACTCTCCTTTCACACACGGAGTTACGAGAGCTGACCCCTACCTTGAAATATCCACAACATCGCCAGTTTACGTTAGGATTGCACGCAAGGGCTAAACTCAGTCCTCACTGTACGATTACCATACCTCCCCTAGTCTCTTAGATTTGCATTACTCTAAATGCCCTGCCTTAACGTCAGAAAGCATTCCATTACACAACACTGGATTTTGCACATCCAGTTCCATAATCGAATAGCGTGGAGTGTGCATGAGCATTCATAAAGTGCAGGCCTTTTCCACTATCTGCGAGTGGAAAATTACCCCTTTTTTCAGAAGTCTCAATTGGGTCCTGTCCCCAACATCTTTGGCTGTGGCTCCCAAACTTTCTCAGCTTGAGGCACACAATCTTTTTAGAGCGCCCCTATGCCAAAATTATTACTGAGCAGCCCGTTCTTGCTTTTTATGAAGGGAGCAGGTACCTAACCAGTATTTTCAATAAAAGATAAAGGAACCGATTCACACCTAAGAAGCAGCAGCTTCTTAGAGGTGTGTAATTAAGAAACCGGCTACTGCGCATCCGTAGCCATACGGACTATGCAAGCTACATCGCTTTTAGGTAACTAAGTGCGTTCTTTAAAAATAGCTTCAAATGTAACATTGACATCCCAATAGAGAGAGCCTCTCATGTTTAACAAAGGAAAATTTTAAGTCATAAAATTAAAGTTATTTAGGAAAGTTTCCTGCTCAATGAGAAAGAACACAAAACAACACACATCACAACTTCACAGACAATTTTTGTGAACACTTTAGTCACTTAAGCTGAGCTAAATAAATGGAACATGAGTAAGCTGCAAAAATATATTCCACCCATCTCAAATTCCTGTCCTGCTCTGAATTTCAAACATTCGTGTGGGTCACAGATCACCTCGCCCTGCCAGATCAGGTCAACCTGACAGAGCAGGTGGAGCACAGGTACATATAAAAAAAAGAATAATAAACTAGCTGACGGCTGATTAATTCAGTTCAGTTGTCCAACACAGCAGACTTGGAACATCTTAAAAAACATTTCTAGATGCATATTAACATGCATTAAAATCTCCTCAGCAATAACAGAACTTCTATATGTCACAGGTTAAAAATAGTGCTTTATAATCTGGAGATAGTATCAAACTGGGAGTCTTACAAGTTGTCTTGGCACAAATATTGTGTTTCGTTTCCTAGTGCAATTAGATAGAAAACATTTAAATACACAAATGTGTCAACATCCTGTTACCCAGTGAGTAAAAAATATTGGGGTTTTTTTTTTGTAGTTCTAAACAAGATTTTATTAGATTTGAATTGGAATACCTCTTTATCTTTTAGCCCCAAAAGTAGTACTTCCTCCATAAGGGTCAGCCTCATGTCTTTACAATCCCCTGAGATTTCATCATCTTGGTCTTTACTAGAATCCTCGGAATCGACTCTTTTATCTTGCCCCTCCTCTCCGCGTCTCCCGCGCCTTTTTAAAGTGGGTTGTTCGGTGGACATCCTTTTAAAAAAAAACATAAGGCAGAAATACGGAATAAGTAAGGGGGTTTAGGAATAATATAATGCTCAGTACTTTAACAAAAGAAAGGTAAATTTACTCATTCAAACCAAAGTCCACCAAACATCAGAACTGGGAGAATCCATTTATATTTAAACCCCCCAAAAAGTCATTTTTAACCTTAAGAATGGCAGGAAGTACGGTATAGAAACCTGTTAATCCACTGTAGGATATTTCACAAAGTCAATACTTCATCAGAGTGATGGGGGACATTGATGAGAGAGTGTCCAATCAATTATAGAATTAAAGAATGTCTACAGCCCTGACAACATTACCCCCCTGTGATAAAGAATAGCTGAAATTAGCTAGAATAACTGCACCCAAAGTAATAGGATCCGGTGTGACGCTTTCCAGTGCATACAAATGTTTCATGTCACGTCATTGCATAGCTGAGCTGCACGTTATAATTGCATAGCTATTCTAGCTGGTTTACCAGTGACTTTATTAACTAACCTGCCATTATAGCTATAAAAAGCAGAAACGTTAATCACAAAAATGATTCGCAAGCACCATTTTGTGCATGTGTATAAGTGTATAATATATAGCTACACCCACTGTTTGTTATTACCAGGGGGTTATGGGTTGGCGTAGGGCCTCTGTATTGTATACTACAGTGGGAAATGAAAAGAGGCACTATCATGGGACATGTATAACCTTATAACTTTAATATACACATAGAGCTTTTCTTTGGTATGAAAAAGATATCTGTATTCCTTGTATGAATTTATGCAAATGCCCCACTGTAGTGCACCCAGACCTTTGTATGCCCCACCACAGTACCACAGAAGGTTGTACACCAGATTATCACTTGCCAGAACTGCTGAAAAGGTGGTGGCACAAAAAAAAAAAAAGGTGTGTATGTATAAATCACATTACATTATTTTTGAAAGCATGTCGGGGGCAGCAGCCTAAAAGGGGGGGGGGGGCAGTTCCAGAGTAGCTATTTTGGAGATGTGGGCTGCCTCTGTGAGCTTACAATTTAAAAATACACAATATATGACACAATATAGGGACTATGACAGTATTAAAGTCAGAACCATAACAGAGAAGCCTGGACAGTGGCTGGTGACTTATATGTTTGCAAATGAGTGTCTGTCTGTGTTTTATTATAAAGATTATAAAGATAGAATGTCATTGTTACTAGTTAATGCAAGAGTGCATATATATATATATATACACACACACACACACACACACATCTACACACACAATGTTTACATTTTTGTAAGGTAGTCCAATGTCGTTACTCAGCGGTTAATACCAAAATAGACCAGTACAACACACAGAGGATCCTTACAAAATAACATTTACAGCCACCTAGCAACCATGAAATTCAGGGGAGAAGTAGCAGCACGAAGCCCCGGATGTGTCGGACACATACATGTAGTGTTACAGCAAAACATACATGACACGTCACCCAGTCACAGGAGCCCCCACACACCGACCCCCGCCGTGTCTCACCTGCTCCGCTCTTAGTTGAGCCGCTTAAAAACTTCACTTCCTGGTATCGGACACATCAGCTCTCTAAAGATAGCGCAACCCAACCCACTTACTGTCCGCCCCGACGGACAGGGGATCCCGCCAATCACAGGCAGCTCTCGGCGCTCAGTAACCAGTCTATAGCTGTGATCCCGCCTCCTCTACACGTCTTGCAAGCTTGTTTAGAGGTGACCTGAAAGGTGTCAGGATGGCCCGTCCAATGGGACGCGAGGAGATGTGGTAAAGGCAGGGTCTGTTCGGAGGCACGAGAACCCTGCGCTACAGTTATTGTCCGCCAGCCATCTTGGTTTAGGGAGTCTTTGAGGGTTTGTGTTTTGGGCGGAAATGTTTTTACTGAGTTTACCATGGGTTTACACGGGCCAGTAGTAGTGGAT
The DNA here is from genome assembly GCA_011038615.1 of Limnodynastes dumerilii. Taxonomy (NCBI): domain Eukaryota; kingdom Metazoa; phylum Chordata; class Amphibia; order Anura; family Limnodynastidae; genus Limnodynastes; species Limnodynastes dumerilii. The sequence goes on along the minus strand of WWET01000171.1, from coordinate 475,654 downwards.
GTGACATGATTATACTGCCACACCAAAGTTTGTAGCTCTCCTGGTTATGTGCAACTACAAATCCCAGAAACACACTGCAGATGATAGTGTTATAGTGCTACAGTCAGAGCACAGTTAGCTGATTTATTAGGCAACCCATGTCTGTAAACTTTATGCTAATATTATAAGCTGTTATAGCAGAGGTTACAATTCGCAGACATTCTTGCATACCTCTGGGAGAGCAAGACACAATCCTGCATTTAACATTCTCGTGTGTGAACTTTGTTCATTTGATTAAAAAATGTCCGTAATCACTATAACAAAATGATTAATATTTACCAATCTAGGTTTTCCATGACGTGCGCTATAATTTTAATGTCATTGTCACCCTCTTCTTACTCGCATGGCTTTGAAATCCCTGACCCATACTTTAGATATCCAGTCTGTTCTCACTTAAAAAGTCTGGACTGGGTAGGGACGGTGCTTAGCACACCATTACTGTCAAATATAAATCCACCCACCTCCACTGACACCTCATCCAACCTTCAGAAAAACAGTGGAGACCCAAGTGATACAGAAGCCTGTGGACCTGATTCAGAGACTGAAAAGAGAGGAAAGTTACTCCTGGGCAAAACCAAGTTGATTGCAGGGGAGTCATATTTCATCCATTGCAAACAGTATTAGAGTTGAGAGGTGATGTTTCCTATCCCAAGTCTAAATAACAGTGTGATAGTAAAGCTGGTCAGTATCTATGTGAAGTAAGAAATTTAAAGATATATCCCTGCATGCAAAGAATACAATTAACTTGACTCCCCCTGAAATCAACATAATTTTACCCAGGAGTAACTTTCCTCTCTTAGGACTGGATCCAGACTTAAGAAGGAGCTTGAAATTGAGAGAGAAAAGTTTCTCCTGAGCTAAACCATGTTGATTGCAGGGGAGTCATATTTCATCCATTGCAAACAGTATTAGAGTTGAGAGGTGATGTTTCATATCCCAAGTCTAAATAACAGTGTGATAGTAAAGCTGGTCAGTATCTGTGTGCAGTAAGCAATTCAAAGACATATCTCTGCATGCAAAGAATACAATTAACTTGACTCCCCCTGAAATTAATATGGTTTTACCCAGGAGTAACTTTCTTCTCTTATTTTCAGTCTCTGAATCAGGTCCTGCATCCATATCCTTGCGATTGGAAAATGCTGTCCAGAAGTCTGGCATTCTCAATCTCCCTCATCCCACTTTAACCTACCCCTAATTACTCTGCATCTGATCTAACTATAGCAATAATATATTGAATACCAATTCTTTTAAAATACGAATGAGAGAGGATCCCTGAGAGCACTTAAACTGTAACTCCAGGCTTTATTTGTCTAATTTATACAAATTGTAATGTGCTGTTTACTCTGCTAATGTGTATTGTTGACTGATTGTACGTCACGCATTTTGAGGTATGTTAATTTGATAATGTTTTAATAAAAAGACTTACCAAAAAAAAAAAAAAAAAAAAAAAAAAAAAAAGATACAAATGGTGCTTCTTGTACGGAACACCATTATAAGAATTGAGCGCAGTCTGGCAGATACATACCTAACAGAAAAGATGATCATTTCAAGAGGACGGTTGCAGCCTTAAATCCTCTATGCCAGAGGTTCTCAACCTTATTATATTATGTTAAGTAGCACTTTGCATATCATATAGATACATTCCCATGCCCTATGATAGAATGATTATGGATTTCCTTTGGTTCCCTGTAATGAACTCCAACAATACTCCAGTCTGCACTGCAAGGAATACAGACCCTCACTATAGTAATGACAGCTTGCACCCCATTTCCTCTGGGATTAGCAATTCCCTCTAGGATTTTGACAATTATCTCAAATACGTAAACAAAAAAACTCAGCGAGGTAGAGATGGTGAAAAAATCAGCAATGGATGAATTCACCATAGGCAACCAAGTAGTATAGAAAAAAGTTTTAATAAACACTCATAGTAATACAATAAAATATATATTAAAATAAGCTGCTATGAAACAATATATGTATACACCATAAAGATAGCACTTTCAATAAAAGAAGCTCAGTTGAATAAGAGCAAATTCAGAGTGATATATCAGCCTTTTTAGTTGGAGTGTCGATCTTAGTAACGGTATCCGTAATATCGATGGATATAAACCACACGTGGGTATCAGCAGAGTATGGCAAAAACGATCTCTTGGCTGCCAAAATATAAAGTTTCCAGGTATACAATGTAACTTTCTGCAGGAGATGTATCAAAATACTCATGACCAGGATATTTTTTCTGTCAGCATAAAAAGCGTTGTATGTGATAACAGCCTTTTCCCCGGTATATCTGTATGTCGATAATCATAACTCAGAGGCACAGGAATGGATGATTTTTCCACCGGGTTGTATGAGACAAGCTGACAGGCAAATAGAAGTCTTGGTTAGATCCACTATGTGGAGCTCACCCGCTTTGCGTTCGGCTATGTCGCAACCATATGGAGTTAGTGTAGCCACGGAGTAAGAGTTTGTTTACACCTCCCACGTGCAGGGAGATAGAGAGGCAGCAGCGCTGACGTCTCAACGGTTCGTTTTAGATCGAGACCAAGGTAATCACCAGATATCCACTCTGAAGATAAAAAGTCTTAATCAGCGATATTGTTAGGAGCAGCAAGTAAAAACAGCATATGTAACCTCCGCGTTTGGTCCCACTCCTGGGACTTTTTCAAAGCAGTTCAGAGTGGATATCTGGTGATTACCTTGGCCTCGATCTAAAACGGAGATCGTTATCATCACCTGATAATGGTCCAAGTACCACCAGTGGAACAAATACCACTGGTTGAGAACCCCTGCTCTATGCCAAAGATTCGGACAGATTGAATATAAGAATAAAGGCCATATTCACAGGTTTATTCCATATTATAGTATAGATCATATCCCCCCCCCAGCTGCTTCTTAAGTATGAATATGGTCCTATGTGTGGTCTTATTCAGCATATTCAATTAAGCATGCAGCATGAAGAAAGGAATAAGCCTTCAGTAAACGTAAGGTATCCTTATAAGATGGATTCAGTCTGAGCCTGCCCCTGTCTTCACTGCACCAAGTGACAAAAAAATGAATTTCATATGTACCAAAGTGCAATAATTCTTACCCTTTATAAGAATTATTCTTAACCTGAAAATTCACGTTAACAATAAAATAAATTCTACATTTGAACCAGTTAAAAACGTAAAATAAATTCAGTAAGAAATGTAATTACTATCACAGAACAAGTTTACCAGTGGAACCCTCTAATCATTTCATAAAAACAACATTTTAAAAAGACAGGTGCTTATATCAAAGCATTAAAACTACGACAGGGAAAACCCGTTCATAAAGCTCATAACCTATTACTCTTGAGGTGCTATGTGTTCAGGTAGCTCAGTTTATCCAGGGTGCCCCCATATAATGCTTGGCGTGGGGTAACAGGGTTCAAAGAAGGGCAATTTTAACATGCTATTGGGACATTTCCCATGTAAGTTCATGACGTGAAACAAGCAATAATGTTATTTTTATTTAGTAGGACATAAAACAGTTTTAAATAACAATAAACAAAAACTTTGGAAAAAGCAGTTTAACGAGACATGTTGGCAGAACAGGTTTAACAAATATAACAGGTACAGAAACAGATAGAGAACAATGAGGGCATCAGGCTATTTAGATGCTTATAAGGGGTCCTTGGGTTCACTGAACTTTCTTCTCTTCTTTGTAGCAGGTTCTTCTTGACTACTGGAAAAATCCAGAAACTGGCTCTGTAAAAGGAACGAAGAAAGAGCTAATCATGCTCTAAGTTATCTTATTCCTTGGGCCAGATTTACTAAGCCGTGTGAATGGAAAAGTGGAGATGTTGCCCATCGCAAGCAATCAGATTCTAGCTCTCACTTTCCTATTACATGCTAGAACATGGCAGCTAGAATCTGATTGATTGCTATGGACAACATCTCTACTTTTCCATTCACGCAGCCTAGCAAAAATGGGCCTAAATGTGTTCACCACAGCAATTTACTGGTCTGTAACTACAATGCCAAAATGGAAGCCCCCCCATGGAGGACTAAAGACTCACCATGAAGTGATTTCCCATCTACCTACAGACAGGGAAAGTAAGCAGCTTTATTTCAGAATGAACCAAATGAAACATGAGGTCCAAAGCAAATGTAAGAGCTGGAACAGTTTAATTAATAATAATTATAATAAAAAACATTAAACTTTTTAAGTTAAGGAGTAAAACTAGTATTCCAAACATCTGATATTTATGATACTTAATACTTGATACTTAAACAAAACAAGAATGATAATAAGTGTTGGGAAAGGTGACAGGCCTAGTCCCTTGGTTTCAGGCCAGGGTACAGAGTCTGACCAGAACAAACATGAAATGGGGTTGGTTAAATCATTTTTACCTTCCTGTCAGGCAGCTCTTTGATCTGGATAACAGGAGACTCAGGCTGATTTTTTTCAGGGACTGGTGAGAGATTCTAAAAAGTAAAAAGTGATTAATAAATAATAAACACATGGCTACGAAAGTGATTGTAGTGTCTGTGTATAGAGCCACCCCTTGGGGGTTTGATCCAGGGCACATGTCCCGGGCCCCCGCCAGATTTACTTTGAGTTGTGGCAACGTCCTACAATATATTAGTAGCGTACCAAGACAACTGTAGACGCTGCTGGGGAGTAGTAGCTGCTTTGCCCAATCCCCGCACCTACAACTCCCTGTTAAGTACAGATCGTTGTTCATAAACCGCTAAAACGCTGAGGTCTGGCGCCATTCTGCTCATGAGCAGTTGCTGGACGGGGGAAGTTTTGCCTTGGACCCCACCCACTCGTAGGGGCAGCCCTGTCTATGGACATTAATTGTTAACACTGGTCGTTCTTAAAGCTTTGAATTTTTTCTTTAAATATACTGTAATTGAGGACGGTTTTAACAAAGTGCATATTTGTTCTTTTGATGGATTTTTCTTCAAACTCCGAATCAGTTCCCTTCATCTTATCTGTATTTCCAGACACAATACATATAAGACACAAATTGTGCAGAAATTTTGTGTACTTTAATGACTTATGGCACGGATGGCTGGATCCAGTGAGGATCCGAATTCAGAGATCCGAAAGCAGCATCAGTGGATGTCTGGATCCGATCCAATGTTAGTCATTTTGATTGGCTCCCCACCTAACTCTTGGTTAGAGAGGAGAGTAGATATCAAGACACAGGAAGGAAAAATCAAGGGCATTGGCCGTACTTTATAAAAGACTAGGGGCCAGATTAACTAAGCTGTGGGTTTGGAAAAGTAGAGATGTTGGCCACAGCAACCAATCAGATTCTAGCTGACATTCTCTAGTATGTAATAGGAAAGTGAGAGCTAGAATCTGATTGGTTGCTATGGGCAAGATTTCCACTTTTCCAAACTCGCAGCTTAGTATATCTTGTCCCAAATCTCTTCAGTCACATCTATACAAACCGCGTATGACAAGCTCTGTCTGCTCCTGGTTAAACGCCTGGTTGGACCTGGGCTGTTATTTGCCTGCAGTTTCTTCTTTGTCTGAAACAAGGGGTGAAAAAAGAGGTTTATTTTAGATTGCAGAGTATAAGAATTTTGTCATTTATTTAATATTTTTGATATTAGGCAATTAAGCCTGTATTCAGAGTACCGGACATATAACATATATGTCCGGTGTTTTGCGAATTTTACAACTGCGCATGTGTAGTAATTTTTTTAACGTAATCTACGTATCTTTTTCTTACGTAGATTGCGTATATGCGGTATGAAATATGTTATACATCCGGTACTCTGAATGCGGGCTTTAGCCAATACTGATTAAAGCAAAGCCGAACATTGCATATTGCAATGCAGCCATCACAGCACTCAGGAGAACCCTGTCATTAGAACTGGAGGCTTACCCAGTAAAATTTGAGGCAGGGCAGCGGGCGATGACACAGTAACTTACATGAGGCAGCATTTTTACCTGTATAAATTACAGGTAATTATGGATTTTAGGACGTGTAGGGTGTAATGTGTTCAGACTGTGCAGCACAGATAAGTGCACAAGCACAGAACACAAAAGGTGTGGAAGTGCGATCAAAGCATCCATTATAATTAATTTAGTTGTTATTTTTTAATGTTGCCTGAAGTGTTTTATCCCTAAAAAAAAACAGCTGTCATTTCTAAGATGATTCCTTTGGTTCTTATCAAATATTAGAAGTAACTGCTAGAAAAAAAAAAGGTTTGTGATGCTAGCACACCTGGGCCTTCTTATTCCGCTGATCACACTTCTTACTCTCATGGCTCTCGTTTTTCAGACTCAGTTCTGTAAATAGTAATAGAAATGGTTACCAAGGATGTAACGCAACAAATCAGATAAATAACAATTGATTACCAACCTGTTAAGTTTAAGAAAATATGGAATTGTGTAGACAATAGATCTTCTACGGTTGAATTCTATTGCTTGTTAGTTATACACCCAATGAAAAGATATAGGACGGTATTCACAGATCCGTTTTTTAAAAGTACGCAATTATACGCACACACGTAGCAAGCCAACACCCACCAACACCCACGATACTCCCCTCTCACGGGCGTGCAAGTGTAGACTTACCCCTCCATAGAGCACCTCTAACTTTAAGTGTACTTACGTGTGTATATGTATTCCGTCTGTGTGATTCTATGTAACCGCGCCCTCAAAGGCTCATTTAAATGCTTCCTCCCCACACTCTTT
>WWET01000171.1:433150-457937 GCA_011038615.1 Limnodynastes dumerilii | reverse complement strand
AAAAGGTAAATGGGGGGGGGGGGGGGGGGGGGTGCAGGGGAAAATAACTAAGGAGAATATGGGGGAAAGTGTATTGGGAAGATAGTGGGTGAGGATTAAGAATAAGGGAAGTAGTCAAAAGATAATGAAAGAAAAATACAAGATCCACACCTGCCTCTGCTGTCTGACAGCAAGATTGCACCTCCAAAGCAGTACGCCCAGCCTGACCAACCCCCCCCCCATTCTTCCCCAGTGCAGAGTGTGAGTGCCGTCCTTGATGAGAAGAAGGTCAGGGGAGGAACCATCACTGACCCAGCAAAAGGTAAGTGGTATTTATTTACTTTTAACTCTTACTGTTTAATAATTATATAATTGGGGTGAGGTTTGTTGCGAGTTTAAACTTACTTACCACAAATTTAGTTTTGTTTTTGTCAATAACCATTTTTTGGAAATTGGGGGGTGCCTGCATATTTTGTCAGTCCCGGGCCCCACAATTTCTGATGGTGGCCCTGCTTACGAGTACCCATAGGGCTACTTTAACTAACATTGCCTCTCAAATGATCCCAATACCCTATAGCTGCTTTTTCAGAGCAACCAACCTGGTGTACTTTCGAGTGCACCTTTTTTCCTAACATTGCCTCTCCCTGCCTCCCCTGCACCCTTCCCTCACCTAATCTAAATACCCCCCTTCCCACTTCTACCTAAACACTCCCTGAGGTTAGGCTAGGCAGCCTCTTTCTAACTAAACTACTTAAACTACTTTAAAGACCGCACAGAGGCAATCTATGTACCTGACTGATACATAGGAAATCTACGCACCTAAGAAGACGATGCTTCTTAGATGTAAATACGGTGAGTGGACCAGCCTCACCTAATCTAAATACCCCCCTTCCCACTTCTACCTAAACACTCCCTGAGGCGGTATTAGGCAGCCTCTTTCTAACTAAACTACTTAAACTACTTTAAAGACCGCACAGAGGCAATCTATGTACCTGACTGATACATAGGAAATCTACGCACCTAAGAAGACGATGCTTCTTAGATGTAAATACGGTCCATTGAGTGGACCAGAGGCTGTCTGTATAAATGTTCTTTTATTACAATAATAACAGCATAAACAGAATAAGACCATCAATTTTATACTATCTCCCTTTCATGATTTTTTTGGTGCCAATAAATACACACATTGGGGCAGATCCTGCTGTACGTTTTTCTGCGAATTTACGTGTGGTATACACGTAAATTCGCAGTTTAGAGCGTACTGCGCATGCGCACCGCAGAAAATACGCTAATTCGCGTAGCGTATTTTCTAACGTAAGAAGAATTCACGTATTGCGAACGTATGTAATTACGTGTGGGCGTGCCAAAAATACGTTAGCGAAGATTACGTGCGAATTACGTGAAGTAGGCGGAGGGGGGTATTTAAAGTGTACAGTATGGGCGTGCTAAGCTGCGTACGTTCGCGTAGTCTGTACGCCCGTTAGCGGACGTATTGTGTTACGTCTGGAAAAGTTAAGGTAGGGTTTGGGTAGCGTATTTTCACAAAATACGTCCGTGCAGGGGGTGTGTTAAGGGTAGCGTAGCGAATTTACGTACGCGAAAATTCGCTACGCGAACAAACGTAAAGCAAACGTTGTTCAGGATCTACCCCATTGAAAGAAAAAACAGAAAAAAATGTAAAAGTACATATAAGAACTTACTGCTAGAACCACCATTCTGAGCTGTGTAAGACACGGAGAGAAGGCAGGGATTACATATATGTTGTAATATGTTCCACAAGTCTTATAAACATTACTAAGTCTCACAAGTATGGACAATCTGGGACACACCAGGGACCCTTTGGAGGAGACGAATGTAGCACATGTGGTAAGTACTACTAAAGTTATTTATAATACATCTAAAGTTTAATATGTGTTTAGTTGAGCTTTAGGAGGCCTAACTGAAGAGAAAGAGGAAGCAACATAAGTTTACCTGGAGAATGAACTAAACATTCAGGACTTCAGCGGATGCACAGATTTGTTGTTGATAATGCATGCAACCTATTCAGAGTTCCGACACTGGCAACCCTATATAGGTCGTACTGTACATGTAAACAGATGTGTATAGGCAGATAATCTGAGAAGTGTCAGCAGCTTATACAAGTTTGTATGTATCAAACTTGTATATTTATCATTCATTTAAATTGCTGTCAATCACATATTCTTTTATATGTTGTGCACATTTGCAGTGCTAATACAGGCTAAGCTTATGCCTAAAAATAGGTGAAAGCACAGATCAGAATCAGGTCCTCTGTGACAGGGAGATCCAATTACATTGCCTTTTAAGTCCAAATGATGTTTAATACAGTGTGTGACCTCAAGTATCCTGTCCTTACAGCTCATCTGTACAGAAAACCTATGTGTTTATATACCGGTACTAGTACGGTATCACATGTGCACTTACTGTAAGTTGCTGAAGGCCATTGCATGTATTAACCTTAATGCTATGTCAATAGAGGAAACCTGCTGCATTTTAATGAGAGCAGAAATGATAATACTTACATATTTTTTCTGTAACGCATCATAACAGCCTAACATCCTGCAAGATGATAGAATTTATTACTAGATAAACCGTTACAATATCCACACAGTGGACTAGATTCAGAGACTGATAATAAGAGAGGAAAGTTACTCCTGGGCTAAACCATGTTGATTTCAGGGGAGTCATATTTCACCTGTTGCAAACAGTATTAGAGATGAGAGGTGATGTTTCCTATCCCAAGTCTAAATAACAGTGTGATAGTAAAGCTGGTCAGTATCTGTGTGCAGTAAGCAATTCAAAGATATATCCCTGCATGCAAAAAATACTCCTTCTTAAGTCTGGATCCAGCCATTATTTTCTATCTCTGAATCTGGTCCAGTAGTACTAGTATTGCCAAAGGCACATAAAACAATAGATTTACAGGAGGAAGAAAACTAAGCTGGTTATGACCATGGCTGAGTACACTGGAATAAACTATGAGGTTCTGTTTTATGATCCAATTGTTGAAAATTCATAAGTGATAGTTATCGATACTACTGAAGGGTGGTCCGTCAAAGTCACATAAAATATAAAACAATAAAAATGATGAGAACAAAGGATCTCTAAGCACAGGAAAAAGCACGCAGGTGCACGCAATAGCGAGTATTTGCAGGTATTTTAATCTTTTGATACTGCTTTATAATAAATAGGTTTTTCGTTCAAATTTTCCATGCAGGCATAATGTATGTTAATGAACAATATGTGTTTCAATAAAAGATGTTTTATTCACAGGATTTATTAATCAGCTATAATCCGCCAATCATTGTCAGAATGTTATATTTTTGTTATGTTTAGACTTTTATTGTAGCTTATTGTTGTAATAGTGATGCCATGATTTTATAAAGAATCGCCTATAGCGCCTGCAAGTTACGGACATAGATAAATATATAATATCACATTAGGTAAGATAATAGACCATGCTAGCTAGGCTAGGACCAACTGTACATTATGCTGATTGACCTCCGGACATAAGACAATGAAACTACAAGAATCCAATGAAGACCAAGGAATTTGAGATGACCAAAGGAATCCACCTATCAAGAGGACAGAAGACCTTCCTTTGATCCAGACTGTTAAAAGAACCATGCTTGGGCCCTGAAGGCAGAGCTTTTGTAGTGAAGTTCATGTTCAGTGTGAACTTGTGCTTCTTGTTGGTGTGATTAGTTCTTGTGGATAAGCCTCTCCCTTTCGGAATAAACCTTTTTGTGGGTTGAATTGCATTTGTGATGGGATTGGACTGCGATTATTTCAGGTGTGTGCATTTCCACATTGTGTACGAACTTCACAGTATCTTGGTCACTGAGGATATTGGTAATGTACATGTACTTCTCAATAAATGAGGCTATCTTCCCACCATCTTGCACCAATGCTAAGATAACCAGCACAATATATCTGTGGATAAAATGAATATGCACAAGAAAATAATACAGAGCTATATTTCCAAACATCAATTACTTGTGTTTCAGTTTGAGAAATAATGTTACTGATACTGATTTGCGCAGCTCACCATCTGACGAGCTGGGTGGAGCCAGGACAGTTTTTGTCTTCCTTGAGAATCTTTACACATACGTCTAGGAACAAAAGCAAAAAGGATTCATTGCTCAATGGTCAGGGGAGTTTTGACAAATATCCTCAGCATAATATGAATTGCAAGTTGTTCTACTGAGAAAATGTAAACATGGATTCTACAAATTATGCACTGGGTTCAGAGTTCGAGAGAAAGGGCAAAACAGGTGGAAAGTTACACCTGGGAAAATCATCAGGCAAATATAAACTTTGCAAACAGAATTAGAGGTGATGCAATCTGAGTGCAACAGGGAAAATATAGTATTTTCTCTGCATGCATAAAAAAAAAAATAATATTATAAGATAATTAGGAATTTAAACACATGCACAGTGCTAACACTCACTGCACCTACACGTAAAAAAAACGGTGTAAGGGCAGCTCTGGATCAGTTCCCATTTGTCATTTTTAAGAAAAAAGGAAAGTAAGTTCCGACAGCAACACTGCCATTAGCCAGTAGCTAACCTACATCTAAAAGTTAGCTCTCAATTTAAAGCATGTGATATAGGGGCTCTCACTGTTAGGGCCACCATATCAGAAAGGCCTCGATAGTGGCTTGTGACTTATCATATATTTGCAAATATGCTTGTGTTTAACAAACGTTTCTGCATTTTATGCTACCAATGGTACAGTTAGTTACTGGTAATGGCAGGGTTTCTGGGGCATTTATTTCTGTTACAGCAGATTAGCCCCCGGCCTCTCTGCATTACCCTATAAACTGATCTGAACAAACACCATTACGTGTAAGAGAATATTTTTTGACAGGAAGGAAAATTGGTCACTGTCTGATACAGTGATGTTTATAAACCATGGACCAGATCCTGATTTAATAATGACAGGGCACTTAAGCATTGCTAGTGTCTAAGGGGCTGATTCAGAGATGCGATTGCGAAAAGATCGCAAATATACGCACCTTTGCTAAGATCTTAGCAGGTTCCAGCCCACTGCATAAACAGACACTCCCCTTGCAAACAGCGGTGGATCTTAAACTTAGACCACCATTGACTTGCCTTAACTATACGCTGTCATTTGGGATCTTAAGTGACGTGGGAGCGTTCATTTAAGATCCTAAGTGTCAGCCCGCGCCCACTTTCCCTCATCTCCCTGCCTCCCCCCGCCCATTTCCATGCAAATCCTTAAGATCTTAAAGATTCGCTGCACTTAAGATCTTAAGTGCCTGCGTGCGATTCAAACCTACGCTCTTAGCGAACTTACGCTCCTAACCGCTACGTAAACGGCGTTGCACTATTACTACGCATGCGCAGTTTTGCGAATTTTCTAGGATCTTAAATATACGCTCCTAAGTGCCGTGGAAATCGCATCTCTGAATCAGCCCCTAAGAGCTTTGTCCGGTCCTCTTGCGTATGCATACGGATGCCTGTTATGCATCGGAATGCAGCACAATCGATGCTGCATTCCAAGCAGCAACAGCCTTCAACATGGGCATACAGTAAGGACTTAAGCACCTGCCCTTGCAAGCCCCTTCAGCATCCATTTAAAAATAACAAATTAAAATATCCTGCACTTATCACTGTGATGAACCATGAAAAAGAGTAAGGACTTACCATCCATGTATCTTGTTCCATATGCATATTCAGGAAACAAGCCTCTCAGGTAAGTGATACAGGATACAGAGACAGCGAGCAGTCTCTTTATCAGGACCAGGGACTGCTGCTCTGTAGTTATCTGGTTTGGTATCCCAACCGAGCTCTGTGTACAAGAAAAATTCCATTACTGCTGCTCTTGGTATAAAGAAAAAGCAGACGCCAACACCATATTTCTCAACTTCCTTTTTGTCCACTTCCAGAAGAAAAAAGGATGGGGACGAAGCTTCAGGGTGTGATTTGTGCAAATTACGCTGGAAGCCCTGCCCCTAGCCCAGGGGTGGTGAAACCCAGGCCTCAAGCACCACCAACAGTGCATGTTTTCCAGGTCTCCTCAGATAGTCAGAGCTGAGATAATCACTACCACCTGCAGATGTTTCAGTCAGTAATGAACACACCTGTGCCCCAACAAGGAGACCTGGAAAACATGCACTGTTGGTGGTGTTTGAGGCCCGGGTTTGGACACTCCTGACCTAGCTGTAACCAAAATTGACGTTCATAGGGTTACTTGATGTCACTAAGACATCAATAAGGCTCGGGGTCTGAGGCCATGATTTACATTAACTCACTTGCCTCAAGCACGGATCCAGAATTTTGCCGGCTCTCCCAGGATTCCAGTAACAATGGGCAAATTTCAGGAGTCTCCCGCAAACTCCAGGAGAGTCGGCAACTATGCCCAAAACCTATTGTGTGAGACAGACTGAGGTAACAACTAGTTTAGGAAAATTTCTTTGGACTCACATTGCACTTTCCAAAACATATGATATATTATATATATTTGATCTTTCACTATGACTGTTTATGTTTTTTCTATTGATCAATCTCATTAATCAATGTCTTAATGATTTGCAGAAAAACATAAGAAAGGTCCCTTTTAACTTCATAAAACAAAAATTAAAAAAACTAATAACACACAAAGGCACTGTGGCGTTCTCTGCACAAAACCAACAAATGATGCAATGTAAAACGCAGGCAGTGTATTTATATCAAAATTAAGAAATGAAGTAGAAACTTAAGTAGAAAGATTTTCTTTGTTTCCTGTAATGACAAATAAAGCTTGAAAAAAAATTCAAAGTAAAGAAGGGTTTCTGTTTTCCTATTAAAGAAATTGAAAACATCCAAATTTTTAAAGAATAAAACTGGTACAAGTGTAGACCTGAGCCATTACATTGTAATCTGGAAATACAAATGCACAGAAAATGTTGCACGCAGGTTAAATACTTTGCTTTTTTGCACATTATTCCCACTGCAAAGCTTTGTACAATTTAATGTACAATTTAAATGCCTCTCTCCACCCACACTGCACATATTCAAACCCACGAAGAGCAGAAATCTGAAGGTATGGACATCTTTTCCATTTCTTCAGATATCCAATATCCAAAGTGTTTTAAAAAAAGACTATGATAGGGGTTATTTATGATCTTTGTTCTCCTCTTGAAGTTTTTGCTTCTGTTTCACAGTTACCATTATTATTACCATATTTTTGTCGTCAGTGTACAATTTTTGTGCTTTTTGTCAAAGAATTCATACATTTCGATATAATATACTGTTAATTTTGATGGTGATAACAACAAAATGCAACAAAGATCTGTTAAGATTTTACCGAGGAAAACAGTTTTATCTATCTAAAACGCACCACTGAATGTTTAGTTTTGTTATTGTTTTGCTGTAGACTTAAGAATTTCAACTGAAGGTTGGGCATCAATGCTGTGCATAAGGATCGTACAACAGTACTCAAACCTCCAATGATCACAGTCCATGCTGAACAGCCACACATTTAAATAGTAAATTATTTTTATAACATATTATCATAATCCTTCTGTGACATACCATACTATTTCGGTGCAATTGAGCCGTGGCCATTTTCAGTGAGTCTTCCAAATCTGAAATTCAAACTATAACCTTCGGTAAATATCAGAGAAAAGAAATAGAATTGTATGGTAAAATCAATATTTATATTCTTGCCCGGAATCAGACTTCTATAAAAAGGGGTGTTTTATGATCACTATGATTGGAAAACACGCACATTGTGCGGCTGTGCATGCACCACACTTCCATTACAAATCTGGATATTCCTGATCTAGACTAGACTATACTGGAAGTGTTACTGATGGCAGGGTGGGATGCATTGATCTTGTATGCTAAGTGGGACGATGTAAGAAAGTAGTATGTAAAGTGATGGCATGCTAAGTGGATCTTAATGTAAGGTCCAAGGATTATAGCGCTGTGCGTGAGGCTGGATGCTGCAGAGATCCGACATTAGATAGTCACTGTGCTTGGAACTCCAAGAGTAGTGGGAGTGTAAAGCTGGGTACACACTAGGGCTTTTTCAAAAGGTAATCTTTCCAGTCACACAATACACAGGACCAGATATCTTACCAGTGTGTACTGTCCAAAGATGCTCAAAAATCTTTTGAAACAGACTGATCTTTTGATTTGATCTTTTGGAGCTCCTAATATTCTTTTGAAACAGACTGATCTTTTGATTTGATCTTTTGGAGCTCCTAATATTCCATATCAACCATGGAAAAATATCTGCTTTTTGCAAGTGTGTCCTGTGACTATTAGGAGATGAGATCTCTGGTGAAACAGTCTTTTAATTGTGTGATTGGAAAGATTATCTTCTGAAAAGCCCCTGTGCTCTTTCTTAAGTCTAAATCAGTTCACTTTTTCTTACATAAATTATAATCTGTAATTGATGGAACTTCATGGGGAGAAGTGAATATTTCTACCTATTTCCACGCTTTCCAGGAGTTTTAATATGAGACGAGTGATTCAATGGGCCTGATTCAGGAAAAAAATCCTTCGCCGGCGTATTTTTAACGCATTTTCTTTTAAATTTACCGGCGTTATTTTTTTTGCAATTCAATTCTTTTTTTGCGTTAAAAATACGCCGTTTTTTTTAATGATTAAAATCCGCACCTTTGAGAGGTGCGGATTTTTAACGCTGCCCTATGCTGTACCCCAACAGGGCATGCTGATGCTTGTAGAACTACAAGCATCAGCATGCCCATGGATGGCAGGGCATGCGGCACCATGCCCTGCCATCCAGGGACCGCTGAGCAGCTGCTAGGGGAAAAAAAATCTCTCTGTTAACGCTGCAAATCACTTCCTGCTAGCAGGAAGTGCCGGGCGCTACTGAGGCTATTATCCAGTGCCTGCAGTATCGTGAGAACGGGATTTCAGGCACTGGGTAATAGTCTCCTGCTAGCAGGAAGTGCCAGCGCTACTGAGGCTATTACCCAGTGCCTGAAGTATCGTGAGAACGTGATTTCAGGCACTGGGTAATAGTCTCTCACTAGCGCCGGTCACCTCCTGCTAGCAGGAGGTGATTTGTGGCGTTAACAGAGAGATTTTTTTTTTTCTCTGGTTATTTTTTTACCGCTGCCTGCTGTTTTAGCGCAGCGGTAAAAAAAATTATTGAATAGGTGAATTTTTATCGGTCAATTCCCAGCGAAGGCGTCGTATTTTTACCAACTCAAACTTTTTGAAAACTTCGTCGGCAATTGAATCGCGCCCAATGAGTTGCAATTACTATCCCCAAATGTAGAGGCATCCCTATAGTGTGTGAACAGAATTGTAAGTATATATTTTAACACCTCAGGGAACAATGAAAGAGTGAGTCCTTTTAATGCAGCTAAAATAACATTAAACACTGACCACGTCTCACATACCGTGACCCTGGGCAAGAGGATGAAACAATATGCATTATGAACAATAAAAGTATTTCCAGAATGCATAGCGCCAGTCAGTGGGTCCGATTCAATTAGCTGCGACGACGGGAAAAAGTCTGCAGGCGCTTTTTCCTGTGAATTATGGTAGCAAAAATTCACAGATTTTTATGCGCTCCTCTATTCATAAAACTCCCCAAATAAAAAATTCCTGGAATTAGCGTCGTACTGCAAATAACACGGGTGCGGAGCTAATTGAATCAGGCCCAATGAATCTTCCCTATAAGGTTCCACCGAATAATAAAGATGTAGGTGCTCAACATTTCACATATAGCAGCATTACAGAAGTTTACATATAAATGAGGATATTTTATGACCTGTACAAATACTTGCACACGCTTTCGGAAGGCGCACAACTTTCGTTTACACTGTGGGCCAGGTTTACTAAGTTGCAGGTTTGGAAAAGTGGAGATTTTGCCCATAGCAACCAATCAGATTCTAGCTCTCATTTACCTGTTACATACTTTAGAATGTCAGCTAGAACCTGATTGGTTGCGATGGGCAACATCTCCACTTTTCCAAATCTGCAGCTTCGTAAATCTGGCCGTGACTCAGAAGGGTTTACGGCCACTATTCTATGCAAAGTGTGCCACTGTGGCTCCTCCTAGATTCACATTGCACTGGATCATAGAATTTCACAGCGGGGGTAGAGCTTGTTGACAAATAATGTAACGTAAGGTCGCTCTCAGACACACAAACAAATGTTGCAAATTAGGCCAATATGTGAGGTGAATAATATGGGGGCAGACAATCACTGGCAAAGTGCTGTGGAACACTAATGGTACAAAATGCACTTTAATGCATTCCCCTTGCACCTTTATAAAGGGAGTGCAGCACATCAATAATAATAACTGAAGTGGCATGCTTTATTCTGTCCAGCATAATGAATAACAAGATATTATGAATATAAAGAAACATTTAGGACCATGAGCTATAGAAAATATAAATGTACAAATGTAGAGAAAACCATTAAAATAATACTAATAAAAGTCACTCAATTGTACAGTGATCTTGGCTGTCTGGATTCTGATCATGGATCCTTTAATACATCTCGTTAAGTATTATTCAATTACCTAATGACGTCATCACCTTACCTTTACTAATTAAAAAGTGATTACAGCCAACAGATGACGTAAAACAAGCGACGACGTAACCGCCTCGGCACTGACCGCTGCTGACAAAATGGCGCCGGGAGCCAGATGGCGCCGCGCCCGGAACTGATCACGTGACGCCTGCACCGCGCAGGGCGGGAAGACTAGTAGAGCCTTTTCCCACGCGCAGTCATTGAGAGTGCAGCTGAGGGGCGACGCAGTCATTGCTGCAGGGCTTTACCCCACTATGGGGGCTGTTTGAGTAGAAGCACAAGTCCCAGCAGGCCCAGACACGCAGAAAAGTGTGACATTGCTGGAGAGCCTTATACATGGCTGGTAGTGATTAATAGATCAGCAATGCCAGCATCCATTATTATTATATACTGTAGAGCAGGTTTATATGGTAGGCTCGAGGGCGTTTTACACTATTAACTTGATTATGCTACCAAGACATCACAATAATTTTGCTTAGTTTGGATATGGTGCAACAGAAACATAATATGCATTGCAAAAGTTATGATAAGCTGAGATATGATGCAAATATAGCAGCACTTATAGCTGGATTGGGGAGGGCTGACACATTTATGCAGGAAGTTAGGTTCCAGACTTAAATCTTCTTTAAGGTAGCAATAAAAAATGTCCCCCAGTTCTTAGTTTTAATTTTTTGTTCGATTTTTTTGCAGTCTTTTTGGGAGCTACTAAAACGAATGACAATGGCTAAAATGGAATGCCAATTGAAAGCTATAGTATAATTATTGACTTTTCTGTATATTTAAAAAGATCTCTAACATATTGATTATATCTTCACCACACATATTCCTTAGGAGCTTAGTCATCTTATAGAAGTGGAAAATACTGAGAACTGATTTCTATGGAATGACAGCTGTTTTATGTGTCATTCCAAAGCTAAAAGGATGTTCAAAACAGCTACTTTTCACAAGAGACCAAACATTTTCACAGATCCCTAAAACCCACACCCTCAATCCCTTGTACATGCATTACCCCACAGGTGTGCCCCACAACAAATGCTATATATCATGGAATTAGTTGATTTCTATGGAATGACAGCAGTTTTAAATGTCATATCGAACCAAAAAACTCATTTAAATCAGCTACTTTTCCTAAATTTGACCCCTAATTCTGACTGATCCCCAAAACCCACACCCTCAATCCCTTGTACATGCATTACCCCACAGGTGTGCCCCACAACAAATGCTATATATCATGGAATTAGTTGATTTCTATGGAATGACAGCAGTTTTAAATGTCATATCGAACCAAAAAACTCATTTAAATCAGCTACTTTTCCTAAATTTGACCCCTAATTCTGACTGATCCCCAAAACCCACACCCTCAATCCCTTGTACATGCATTACCCCACAGGTGTGCCCCACAACAAATGCTATATATCATGGAATTAGTTGATTTCTATGGAATGACAGCAGTTTTAAATGTCATATCGAACCAAAAAACTCATTTAAATCAGCTACTTTTCCTAAATTTGACCCCTAATTCTGACTGATCCCCAAAACCCACACCCTCAATCCCTTGTACATGCATTACCCCACAGGAGTGCCCCACAACAAATGCTATATATCATGGAATTAGTTGATTTCTATGGAATGACAGCAGTTTTAAATGTCATATCGAACCAAAAAACTCATTTAAATCAGCTACTTTTCCTAAATTTGACCCCTAATTCTGACTGATCCCCAAAACCCACACCCTCAATCCCTTGTACATGCATTACCCCACAGGAGTGCCCCACAACAAATGCTATATATCATGGAATTAGTTGATTTCTATGGAATGACAGCAGTTTTAAATGTCATATCGAACCAAAAAACTCATTTAAATCAGCTACTTTTCCTAAATTTGACCCCTAATTCTGACTGATCCCCAAAACCCACACCCTCAATCCCTTGTACATGCATTACCCCACAGGAGTGCCCCACAACAAATGCTATATATCATGGAATTAGTTGATTTCTATGGAATGACAGCAGTTTTAAATGTCATATCGAACCAAAAAACTCATTTAAATCAGCTACTTTTCCTAAATTTGACCCCTAATTCTGACTGATCCCCAAAACCCACACCCTCAATCCCTTGTACATGCATTACCCCACAGGAGTGCCCCACAACAAATGCTATATATCATGGAATTAGTTGATTTCTATGGAATGACAGCAGTTTTAAATGTCATATCGAACCAAAAAACTCATTTAAATCAGCTACTTTTCCTAAATTTGACCCCTAATTCTGACTGATCCCCAAAACCCACACCCTCAATCCCTTGTACATGCATTACCCCACAGGAGTGCCCCACAACAAATGCTATATATCATGGAATTAGTTGATTTCTATGGAATGACAGCAGTTTTAAATGTCATATCGAACCAAAAAACTCATTTAAATCAGCTACTTTTCCTAAATTTGACCCCTAATTCTGACTGATCCCCAAAACCCACACCCTCAATCCCTTGTACATGCATTACCCCACAGGAGTGCCCCACAACAAATGCTATATATCATGGAATTAGTTGATTTCTATGGAATGACAGCAGTTTTAAATGTCATATCGAACCAAAAAACTCATTTAAATCAGCTACTTTTCCTAAATTTGACCCCTAATTCTGACTGATCCCCAAAACCCACACCCTCAATCCCTTGTACATGCATTACCCCACAGGAGTGCCCCACAACAAATGCTATATATCATGGAATTAGTTGATTTCTATGGAATGACAGCAGTTTTAAATGTCATATCGAACCAAAAAACTCATTTAAATCAGCTACTTTTCCTAAATTTGACCCCTAATTCTGACTGATCCCCAAAACCCACACCCTCAATCCCTTGTACATGCATTACCCCACAGGAGTGCCCCACAACAAATGCTATATATCATGGAATTAGTTGATTTCTATGGAATGACAGCAGTTTTAAATGTCATATCGAACCAAAAAACTCATTTAAATCAGCTACTTTTCCTAAATTTGACCCCTAATTCTGACTGATCCCCAAAACCCACACCCTCAATCCCTTGTACATGCATTACCCCACAGGAGTGCCCCACAACAAATGCTATATATCATGGAATTAGTTGATTTCTATGGAATGACAGCAGTTTTAAATGTCATATCGAACCAAAAAACTCATTTAAATCAGCTACTTTTCCTAAATTTGACCCCTAATTCTGACTGATCCCCAAAACCCACACCCTCAATCCCTTGTACATGCATTACCCCACAGGAGTGCCCCACAACAAATGCTATATATCATGGAATTAGTTGATTTCTATGGAATGACAGCAGTTTTAAATGTCATATCGAACCAAAAAACTCATTTAAATCAGCTACTTTTCCTAAATTTGACCCCTAATTCTGACTGATCCCCAAAACCCACACCCTCAATCCCTTGTACATGCATTACCCCACAGGAGTGCCCCACAACAAATGCTATATATCATGGAATTAGTTGATTTCTATGGAATGACAGCAGTTTTAAATGTCATATCGAACCAAAAAACTCATTTAAATCAGCTACTTTTCCTAAATTTGACCCCTAATTCTGACTGATCCCCAAAACCCACACCCTCAATCCCTTGTACATGCATTACCCCACAGGAGTGCCCCACAACAAATGCTATATATCATGGAATTAGTTGATTTCTATGGAATGACAGCAGTTTTAAATGTCATATCGAACCAAAAAACTCATTTAAATCAGCTACTTTTCCTAAATTTGACCCCTAATTCTGACTGATCCCCAAAACCCACACCCTCAATCCCTTGTACATGCATTACCCCACAGGAGTGCCCCACAACAAATGCTATATATCATGGAATTAGTTGATTTCTATGGAATGACAGCAGTTTTAAATGTCATATCGAACCAAAAAACTCATTTAAATCAGCTACTTTTCCTAAATTTGACCCCTAATTCTGACTGATCCCCAAAACCCACACCCTCAATCCCTTGTACATGCATTACCCCACAGGAGTGCCCCACAACAAATGCTATATATCATGGAATTAGTTGATTTCTATGGAATGACAGCAGTTTTAAATGTCATATCGAACCAAAAAACTCATTTAAATCAGCTACTTTTCCTAAATTTGACCCCTAATTCTGACTGATCCCCAAAACCCACACCCTCAATCCCTTGTACATGCATTACCCCACAGGAGTGCCCCACAACAAATGCTATATATCATGGAATTAGTTGATTTCTATGGAATGACAGCAGTTTTAAATGTCATATCGAACCAAAAAACGCGTGGAGTCTGCGGTTGGGGAATAAGGCTTCTGACTGTTGTATTTTACTTCCTGTCAGGACGTGGACAGCGCTGGGCATAGATGGTAAGTAACTTTTTATTGATTATTTTTTACATAGTACAAATAGCGGTCATTTTTTTTTTATTTGCGGAATGTACTGTACTTTATAGGGGGGCATTAAATGTTTAGTATTTTTTTTAGGGTAGGGCCCAGCCCTATATTTTATTAAGGTGCTTTTAACGGCTGACAGGGCATGCTAGCACTTGTGGTTCTCCAAGCGCTAGCATGCCATCCTTGGAACGTGGACAGCGCTGGGCATAGATGGTAAGTAACTTTTTATTGATTATTTTTTACATAGTACAAATAGCGGTCATTTTTTTTTTATTTGCGGTATTAAATGTACTTTATAGGGGGGCATTAAATGTTTAGTATTTTTTTTAGGGTAGGGCCCAGCCCTATATTTTATTAAGGTGCTTTTAACGGCTGACAGGGCATGCTAGCACTTGTGGTTCTCCAAGCGCTAGCATGCTCTGCCATCCTTGGACATGCTGATGCTTGCAGAGCTACAAGAATCAGCTTGCCCGATACGTTCAATTCTTTTTTCCCGGGTCGAAATCCGGGGTCTTTTGATCCGGGTCTACCGGAAGGGACCCTTCCACATCACCACAAAATACCCAGGATTTTGAAGAGACCCGGGTTTTTGGCAAAAATACTGGGTATTTCGTGGTGATGTGAAAGGGGTATTAGATGACAAAGCTCCTAAGGAATATGTGTGGTGAAGATATAATCAATATATTAGAGATTTTTTTAAATATACAGAAAAGTCAATAATTATACCATAGCTTTCAATTGGCATTCCATTTTAGCAGACCGGTCTGTCATTCATTTTAGTAGCTCCGTCTTTTTATTTATCAGTTTTTTTGCACAGGCCAAACAGCATCCACATATATACGTTACCTTCATATAGATGAATATGCATTTGGAAGGATATTGACTTATATGATGACAGAAAATAAATCACACCATCCTGATTTCACTTTTTATTTCTTCAATTTTAAATTATGAAACACATTATGTTTAAGTTCCATTGGGATGCAAAAGATAAAAACAAAAACAAAATCACTTCATAGCTACTGTAAATCACAAAAATCACTGCCAATCAGCAGACGACAATTCTAAAAAATGTTTTACAGATTCCCATGAACACTGCTTTATGGGAGTTACTTGTATTGTGGTCCTAATTGTACTCACAGTAAAAGTATATTTGTATTAGTGATAAGCCTAATGCTTGTTCTGAGGTAGACAGAAATGGCAAATAGCAAGTGTATGAATCTAGCATATATAAATAAAAAATATGTTTGCTCTGTAAAACTAGCTAACCAAGTAGCTAAATAATTGTTTCAATGAAATGTTATTGCTGATTTGTATTAGAGGGCTGTGGTCATTTAAGCTGGGTTAATCGATCCTTTGATGATTGCACATGCATATTTTCTAAGTTCCTGTTACTAAAAAAAAGGCACGATTTATTTCATAGCATTGATTATTTAAAAAAAACACTCAAAAAGGATGTTTTGTACATTCCGATAGATACGTTCTTAGTATATTATGTGACATTTGCTTTTTAAGCCTAATTTCACATTTCTGGGTATGATGTATAACTGGCTATTCCACACATGTTGTTCTTGTTCCTCGCAATGCGGACGTAGCCTCTGTCTCCATAGCCCTCTCCCCAACTTAAAGGGAAAAAAAAGAAAATCAAATATAAGAATTCACAGTTTAATCACATGGAGGCGGCCATTTTCATGGAGGCCAAGTTGTAATCAAAGACTGGCAGTTATCTAAGACAACACGACTTCAATAATGGAGACAGAAATTACAAATACACTTTGGTCTTTTGTTAATCAGCTGCAGTGTCACATATTTTTATCTTTTTTATAAAGTGGATTCACAGTCTTCATAATAAATATTGAAATGATTTACTGACAATTTAACAACCAATAAAATACTGATGCTGCCATTTTTATTCAGAAATAGATTTCCTGGTAGCACTAGACACACCCATGGGTGGAGCTATTCACAAGACACTCCCCTTTGATGGTACAGGACACATCTTTGGTGCAGTGCCTTGATAGTGCTATCACAATACCCCTATATTCATTTGAAAAACTTGTCAGACATGCTTAAGGCACAATTTTTTTTTTTCCTTGCATTGTGTTTTGCTTTTAGTTATTTTTTTGTTTTTTCTGTATTTTAATTTTGCTTTGTACATGTATTGTGCTCCTTATTCATGTTTTTATACCCTCTGTTAATTATTGTATTGAATTGTATATGTAACTATGGTCTTTACTATTGCTTCTGTACGGCGCTGCGGATACTGTGTGGCACTTTATAAATAAACGTTAATAATAATAATGTGCAGTGCAAAAAAAATCGGTGCACTTGCAAAGTGTATTCCTCAGTTGTGGATCAAGTTCATGCAAAAAATACACATTGAATAATTCGAAATAAAGCTATAAAATCCACAGAACATAATTAACAGTCCATAGCTCTGATTCAGTGTGAATAAACTTAATCCCATCTGAGCCATTTTATATTCATAGGACTAAGCAGATTTAATGGGGTATGCCAAGTTTATTCGAGGGGAGTGGTTAGCACCCCTGCGGATTTTCTTGCATCTATAAATTGCTGATCCGATTGCAAAATAATCAAAACGCTGGATCTGGTTCTTTGGCACAGATCCAGACCCATTCGTTCCCATTACGTTTCATGCGTAGAGTATTTTCTAGGACTCCCCTCAATCGTATGTACTTTGGCCGTTTTACGCTTGCCAAACCCTACATTAACTTTTCAAAGCCTAACTACTGATGTACGTAAAGGCTTCACGTACGTAAGTGTCTAAGCACGCCCATACTGTATGATTTAAATGCCTCACTCCGCCTCCGAAGTGTAATTACGGGTGTCGTATGGCTGTCACGCCCCTTCGTTCATAGTTACACTGTTGATACTAGGCTGGTACGTACGTTCCGAGTTATGTGGCGTAACATCTGCTGCTCACACATGCGCAGTACATACAATCTAGAGTTTTTAAGTCACCGACTAGCGTACTTAGTTCTGGATCTGCCCCTTTGAGAGTAACAGCAAAGACAGGTGGAAATTAAGCAAAACCATGGGGAACTACTGAGGGAGCCAAATGTATCCTGTGCAAACAGAATTAGAGGTGCTTGGTGATGATTCCTAGCTCAACTCTAAATGAAAATTAAAATTTAAAGCTGGTTTGTATTTGTGTGCAATAAGTCAATGCAACCTGTATGCAAGTAATAAATAATAACAGAGCCTCCAACATGACCCATTCCATTAGGTACAATTTAATCCGCTCCTGAGCTTCCAATTGTCACTCACCTGATTTAAATAAATTAACTAATCTTTAAAAAACTATTTGCCTCTTCAACAAAGGTGGTTACCACAGTAACTGACAGTTGGAAACTAAAGAGCAGAGTGTTTTGTACCTAATGGAATGGGTCATGTTGAAGGGTATTTAATAATATTTTCACCCTGCATTGCAACATGGTTTTGCCCAAATGCAGACTTGCAAAAGTTTTTGCTGTTGCTCTTAAGCTCTGCATCAGCACCATGGTGAAGTTCACTGTGCTGCAGTGTATTACAGGGCTTGTACTATAACAGGCCTGGCCAACCTGTGGCTCTCCAGGTGTTGTGGAACTACAAGTCCCAGCATGCTTTGTCAGGTATCAGCTATGGGCATGCAGACAAAGCTTAATGTGACTCATAGTTTCACAATACTTGGAGAGCCACAGGTTCTATAACCTTACAGATTTAAAAAATGGTGACTATTGCTTTCTAGGCAGCAACAATTCAAATAATTTCTCACCTGTTTTTAATAAGCCAGAAATCCTTTCCTCCAAGGTTTCCGTATCCTACCGCAAGAACACCATGGTTAACTTCTTGAGTGCAGCTTGCATCATCATAAACACCTATTGACAATAAAGATTACCTTATTTTCAGTATCCATTATTTCTTCTCTTTAGGCTGCCCACATGCAGCTGAATACTTTATCATCAATATTAAAGATTATTCACAATAACTAAGTGTAAATAGAAGTTATATAATGTATGGATATGAATAACACAAGAGATGTAAATATTGCATTGATGAATAAAACATTAATGAAGAAGGCCAGGGGCCAGATTTACTAAGCTGCGTTATAGGAAAAGTAGAGATGTTGCCCATAGCAGCCAATCAGATTCTAGCTGACATTTTCTAGTATGTAATAGTAAAGTGAGAGCTAGAATATGATTGGTTGCTATGGGCAACATCTCCACTTTTCCAAACCCACAGATCTGGCCCCAGGTCTGAGTCTGGAAGGGGAGGGGGTGGAAATCAATAGGCACCCCTCCATATGGCACGTGTGCAGTGTGGTCGCAATTATGCTGTGTATGCTCAGGCAGCCGTCAGAGGCTGGACGCTTAAGAGTGTCAGTTGCTGTCTTAAGCTTTGACAGCCTATAATTACGAATGTGTAGAGCAGCCAGAAGACAGCCAGCTGGTGCTCGAGGGCGGTTGCCTGGGGAACAGTCAGCTGACAGGGCAAGTGCTGGAGCGCAAGGAGTTTCTAGAAGGATCTGGGAAAAGTCAGTTGGAGAGGCAGTTGGTTGGAGAGTGGCAGTTGGTGTGAGGTACCGCTGAGAGACGTTGTGTGTCTGTGGGAAGGGAGTGTACTGAGGGTAACGGCATCGGAGAGACCGTGTTATTAATCATGGAGAGATAGAGGAAAAGATTTGGAAAGTTGAGAGAGAGTTTGGGAGACAGTGGCGGTAGGAGAGAGACTGCAGACAGTGACAACATCAAGAGAGGTAGCGGTGAACAGAGAGGTGCTGAGGGTGGAAAGAGGTGTGAGAGAGACATGATTAAGGAGAGACAGACAGTGACAACATCGGGAGAGAGGTATTGAGGGGTAAAGAGTAAGCCTTGGGGCCAGATTTACTAAGCTGCGGGTTTGGAAAAGTGGAGATGTTGCCCATAGCAACCAATCAGATTCTAGCTTTCATTTTCCTATTACATACTAGAGAATGTTAGCTAGAATCTGATTGGTTGCTATGGGCAACATCTCCACTTTTCATAACCCGCAGCTTAGTAAAGCTGGCCCTTGGAGTTGGTGATGAAGCTGTGAGAGTGTGAGGGAGGCAGCTGAAGTGACAGGTCAGTAAAGGCAGGCGTTTTAACGGTTAAAAGAAGAAAAGGCTTAAAAGTGAACTCTGTAATATATTGGGAGAAGTCAATTCCTCAGAAAAGACTCTAAAGTACTATGCTCCTCTGAGAAATATTTAGAAAGTGTTCAAAGTTACATTATAAATTGCTAATGGACTTTATTATATAAAACACCAACAATTGAAGGACTTTAAGAACTGTTGTGCGTTGAGGTAATTTCATAGTTATATATGTATTTGATTAGTCTTAGTATTAAATTAGATGTAATCTAGGGTAAAGTTAGAAATCTTAAGAGTGTCTCATCTAATATGTAACTGTAACTTATTACATTGACATTGAACTGCAACTGCTTGGTATATCTACTGAGATAGTGCATAATGTGATTACCTTTACAAACTTATACTTTTTCCTGTATGTTGTTGTATCTTTATTGCTTAATTGGAAACAATATTTAATTGATATATTAATGCTAAATTGTAAACCAATGTAACTGCTATTAGAATATTTTTCTTTATTGCCTATTACAAAATTGTAAAAGTTTTCTGCTAATCTTTAAATCAAATTTTTAAAGTAAAACCATTTTTACCAAACGCTGGTGTGCAATAATTCAGAGTCTTCTAACGTTGCCTACACCTCTCTGCAATCCACCATCCACTATTATTTTAATACCTGTAGCCCTTACCACCCGGTTATCACATATATGCTGAAACTGGAATCCTTAAAAAATAATACTGAATATGAATATGCTACAACTATATTCTGCTAATATAGGGAGAGACTTACCACTTTTATACAAATAGAAACCGGGATGCCTGGCATCAATTGCCACAGATATTGGGCCGACATTGGCAACAGCAGCTTTAAGGTCATCCTCCGACGCAGGCACCTCTGTGTATTTTACACATGTGGCAGCCTTGTCAGAGGGGTTATAATTGCATTGTTGATCCTAGAAAAAAAAGATATCATTATATTGCTGATTTAAAGATTCATCCTAATGTCGCTTCATATACCACAGAGGCAAATTTAGTCTTTATTTTATAATACGGAAAGTTTTCAAGTGAGCGGCTTGCAATAGAAATAAATTTTACTGTCCAGTATAGAAAACAGAAGTATATCGTGAACAAATGTACAATACAGACAGCATTCTAGTGACCAATATAAAATACCTAAACATTCTAGTTAGCAATGTACAATACAGACAGCATTCTAGTGACCAATATGAAATACCTAAACATTCTAGTTAGCAATGTACAATACAGACAGCATTCTAGTGGCTCATATTCAATACAGGAAGTATTTTAGTAAATGACATACAGCTAAGTGCGACATTGACTTGCTATACAATATTGAGAACATATTAGTGAACATTATAATTGACAGAAAACTTCCCTTAAAATCACGTTTAAAGTGACCTTGACAACCGCACAGCGGAGCAATCTTTCTATGTCATTTTATTTCTTCCTGTCTACTTACCCTGGCATGATAAGGGTATGAAGCATCAGAATTGATTCCCTGGTTATCTATCACATAATGGAATGCTTCAGTCATGAACCCTCCGTTGCAGCCATGGTTTCCATACTTAGTAGAACAATCCACAAGATTTTGTGGACTGAGAGAAACCAGATTTCCTGTTTTCAGTTTCAGCTGCCCCTCCAGTGCGCCAACAGCACTAAATGCCCAGCAAGAGCCACAGGAACCCTGGGAATAGATAAAAAAAAAAACAGGTTACATTTAAAAGGATGAGGCCTCAGATTTATATGGAGATAGAGAAATTCATCTTTCATCCTTGCATTTCATCTTACCTCACACACACTTTCCCCTTGCACTAATGTTCTAACCCATGCTGTGTTTGCTGTTGTAAATATAAGTGCACAAAATAAACATTACAAGTGCTTATCCCTATTAAGGGCACAGAACTCCATGTTAAGCCATTTTCAGCCATCTTTTGTTGCATGTAACATGACTGTATTGCTGAATACATATAGTAACAAGCAACAATGGCTTCACACAGGCACGCAACTGGGTTTGCCAAATACGCTGGGGGCCAGAACTACTAAGATGCGGGTTTGGAAAAGTGGAGATGTTGCCCATAGCAACCAATCAGATTCTAGCTGACATTCTCTAGTATGTAATAAGACAGGGCTGGATCCAGACTTAAGTAAGTGCTTGAAATGAGTTACTCCTGGGCTAAACCATGTTGATTGCAGGGGGAGTCATATTTCATCTGTTGCAAACAGTATTAGAGCTGAGAGGTGATGTTTCCTATCCCAAGTCTAAATAACAGTGTGATAGTAACGCTGGTCAGTATCTGTGTGCAGTAAGCAATTCAAAGGTATATCCCTGCATGCAAAGAATACAATTACCTTGACTCCCCCTGCAATCAACATGGTTTAGCCCAGAAGTAACTCCTTTCCATCACTTACTTAAGTTTGGATCCAGCCCACAGTGAGAGATATAATCTGATTGGTTGCTATAGGCAACATCTCCATTTTTCCAAACCCGCAGCTTAATAAATCTGGCCCTGGGTTTCCAGTGACAGACCTTTCAGGATAGTACTATATTTAAATAGCAATCTTCACTTGTACAACTATTTGTAACTCATCTTTATGGGTAACAGAAGTAGTAAACATCCATAAAGTACAGTTAACTAGTCATGTAAGTCATAGTAGTTACTAATATATGTACAGTATTAGTGTCTGTTTACTATAGGAAGGAAAGCTTTGCAGAATATGGGGGTCTTTGTTGGATTTAAGGCTTCTTCTTATTTATCAAGCCCTTCATACATACATACATACATACATACATACATACATACACACACACAGACACGCACACACATTCCCCATCCAATCTGCTCATTTGCTTATTGTGTCTCCTAAGGTGAGTTTAAGTTAAAAACACATGACATATGACCCAATATAGGGACTATTATTGTTAGAGTTAGGACCACCACAACAGAAAGGCCTTGAGAGCGGCTGGTGGCTTATAATATATTTGCAAATGTGTGTAACAAACGTTTCTGCGTTTTATTTTGCAGCTAGAATGGCACAGTTAGTTACTGGTTAATGCAAAGGGATGTGTTCTCTATTAAGTAGTTTCAACCCTCAATGGACTTGCCACATCCTGTCAGCACACCTTCTTCCATATCTGAGATCTTATGGACTGTTTGTCTAGGTGTCCCACAATGAGATAAATGTGTCTCAGCTAATCCCATATATTTTATCAATATCAATGGAGCAGGTCATGAACTGCGTTATGATATTTTCTTGTTTCTTATATATTCACAAAGGAATGGCGCCACAGCCTAGAAGGTGTGATCAAGCGCGTTTCGCTCTCTGTCTAAGACTATACATCTGTCAAGACAAGTGATTAGAATACTTCTTTTACATGTAGCTTACCTTACTTTACCTTACCTTGCTTTTATCGTTTAATAGCCTATATTATTATACAAATCAGGGAAATATGGGCAATTTTCACAGATTATTAACATTGCCCTTTTAAAAAAAAATATATAAATTTTCTAAACTGTTTGTATATAGTGCTTTTTTGTTGTTGTTTTTTTACAATGTTAATAAGAATATTCACTTTTGTAATAGAGCAGGGTATCCACCACTTACCCACTATGGAATCATGTCAAGTACTACTTTGCATTACGTGTATACCCATGACCCATATATGTATTTTCAGAGTTTTTGTTTACATATTTTTGCAGTGAATTTAAGGTGCATTTTATACATTTGCCATTTAGCCCCCAAGATATCAAGATATTTTATAAATTACATCCTCGGCCATTTGGTATTGTACTTCCTTACAACCATGACCAGTTGCACCGAGTACCACCTGACAATGGTCTGAGTACCACCAGTGGTGTTAGTACTAGTGGTTGAGAACCCTTGTAATAGACCAATAAAAGTTATGGTTTTAGTACATACCTTCCTAGGGCCAGATTCACACCTTCAATGTTACGCAACGGAACTCCAGACATACAGAACTTAGGACCAGATTCACAGTTAAGAAGGAGATAAGTTTGCAATTATACGTTCCCAAGTTGCAAGGAAACTCCCTTCTTAAAAGTACGCACCATATAGCAACAGCTTCTTAACTGTGATTTAGGTCCTCAGGGCCTGATCTAGACCTACGCACATGATACGCCCTTGTGCGTAGCGTATTTACGCCAGCGTACCTACAAAGCACTCCCCTCAGTCGTTCATATTTATGCCCTCTTACGCTGACTAATCCCTACCCTAACTTTTCATACCATACTGTACAATTTAAATGCCTCATCCTGCCCTCGAAGCGTAATTACGGTTTTCGTATGGCTGGCATCTTCGTGCGTTGTTACGAAGCCGACACGCTCAAGGCCCATATGCTCTGAATTTTGTTGCGTAACATATGCCACGCGCAGTAAGTACTAAAGGTAAAGTACTTTTATGCTTATGAAAAGCGTAAATACGCGGGTGGGCGTAGGTCTGGATCAGGCCCTTAGGGCCTGATCCAGACCTACGCTGGGCAGATGATCGGGCGTCCGTAGCTGGCATCCCCCAGCGTTACTACGTTCACACAGGAGCGTATGCCCGCTAACCCCTCCCTCATTAAACCAACTCCCCCCCCACCCACCTA
Source organism: Limnodynastes dumerilii (assembly GCA_011038615.1). Taxonomy (NCBI): domain Eukaryota; kingdom Metazoa; phylum Chordata; class Amphibia; order Anura; family Limnodynastidae; genus Limnodynastes; species Limnodynastes dumerilii. The sequence continues at coordinate 433,288 of WWET01000171.1, read as the reverse complement.
CACTAACCTGAACGAAGTAACGCTGGGGGATGCCCTCTCCAGCGTTACTACGGCGCTGCTACGGACGCCCGATCATCTGCCCGGCGCATGCGCAGATTGGCTTTTAAGCGTAGGTCTGGATCAGGCTTTTGGGCCCGT
>WWET01000171.1:409883-424462 GCA_011038615.1 Limnodynastes dumerilii | reverse complement strand
TGGGGTAGATCCAGACCTAAGTTGTTTTTACGTTCATTGGCGTAGCGTATTTATGCTATGGTAAGTACTATGCACTCCTTTTGGCACTTCCCTCGCTTGTATGTACTTTACTCGATTTACGTTTGCATACCCTACCTTAACTTTTCCATGCGTAACTACTGAGGTACGTAATGGATTGACGTACGTAACGACCTAACCCGGCCCATACTGTACGATTTGAATACCTCCCTCCGCCACCAAAGCACAATTCCAGGTGTCGCATGGAAGACACGCCCTTTTGTTACGTTGCGTAACATCTGCCGCTTGTATGCGCAGTACATACAAATTGGCGATTTTACGTCAGCGGTTAGCGTAAGAACTCTAGCGTACCTGGCTCAGGATCTGGCCCATGGAGACTAACGTGCTTATTTTTTATTACTTATGGCGATAGAGCAATTGCCACATTTTTCAATAAAACCTGACCTAAACACCTGAACAGTATCAGCTGCCTCAGTGACACTGACCCACAAAAATATCTGTTATCTGCCCTCTCCATTGTGTTTGTGTTTTCCTTGTGTCCGATTCTGGGGGCCAATATTCTATGATGTTTTCAAGAATTTTCCCCCTGCATGCTATGGAGAACCCGTTTCAACCCTTTCCAGAGTCAGATGCTGGGCTTCTCACATGTCTACAAAGGAAGCAAGGTTATTAGTGACAGACACACCAACATCCTGTGAAGATGGTGATGATCTAACATTATCACAAGCTGCAGACCCAGACACCCTTATGCTGAGCTGCACGTGTAGCAGATTAAACCCTGGGCCCTATGTCACATGGTACTGTCTGTCCCCGTGGGGAACAAAGGGAAACACCCGGGAGAATACTCACCCGAAATTTTTGTCACCAAGCTCTCTGCCACCAGATAGAACCTGCAAGAGAAAGTGCTTTTTGTCAGTCCCTTCTACATGCTTCATGCCCTCCTACAACTTAGACTGGCCCTAGCACCAACAAAACAATTGACCAGAATGTAGCTACCTCCTATTACTAGAACCTAGATTCTCCTACAATTAGGGCCTAGCTAGGGTGACCAACCGTCCCGTTTTACCCGGGACTGTCCAGCTTTTCCCATATTATTCCTGTGTCCCGGGCCAACCCTTCCCGGGACGCGGAAAGTCCCGGTTTTCAGAAATTTAGGCAGCTCTCCCGGACTCCCGGGAGAGCAGCCCTTTCCCCTGTGCGACCAATATCTGTGTGTGGGGGGAGAACCATTTGCGCATGCGCGTCGCGGGTAGCGTGACATGAGGGCTGGCCTGGCTGCCTGGCTTGACCAATTCCCGGCCGCAGCAGTTTACACAAGGGCTGACTTGTATCCTAGCAACCAGCCAGCCCTCATGTAAACAGCTGCGGACGGAACTTGGTGCGAGGTGAGTAAAGACGCTGACGTCATCGGCACTTCAAAGCAGAGAGGGTGCGGAGCTGCGGAGGTGAGACCACGGAGCGGGTAAGTGTATATGGCTGCAATTGGGGGCTGCACTAATTACTTAACTATTTGATGGGGCTGCACTAAGGACTTATACTTATACTATATGAAGGGGCTGCACAAAGCACTTATACTATGTGAGGGGCTGCACTAAGGACTTTATACTATATGAGGGGCTGCACTAAGGACTGAAACTATATGAGGGGATACACTAAGGATTTATACTATATGAGGGGCTGCACTAAGGACTTATAGTATATGAGGGGCTGCACTAAGGACTTATAGTATATGAGGGGCTGCACTAAGAACTTATACTATATATATATAACAATGGGCCGTTACTTATGGGCCACTGCCGTGGGCTTGCCCCCCGTGCCAAAATTTGCCAGCCAGCCCCTGGTATAATTTAAATGCATCTGGAGATCGGTTGAATCCTGCATCTAGCTGGATCCAGGCCTAAATCATGTATGAATGACCCTCATGTCCACCTTTTAGCAGCAACTCTGAAGAGAGTCTACTTCATTAAAGAAGCACCTCTCCCCTAACATGCCTGCCTAGAGAGGCAATATTTACATGCAATATAAACTATTACCATTTCCCTGACTCTTCACATGACATGATTGCGAAATCGTAGTCTAGTTAGTCATATCCTTAAATATGAGAGTCGGAAGTAGAATGCAGGCTCGATGCAGTCTATGTAAGTCTATACAGTAGATGCAAATCACACAATACAGACACACTGAAGGAAACTACCTGCAGTTTTAAAGTGAATGCAATGGCCGACAGCAGACAAATGTATATTTAGTGGTAATCACTTGAACGACAAATACAATTTTTATGCATTTGAGTGAAGTTCTGTGAAATGAGAAAGACTTTTACTGATTAACTTGTGGATGGATGAACTGCTTGTACTTTGTTTATCTAACAAATGCACTGTATGCAAATGCTTTCTGTAGCTCTGTGTTATATTGCTGTAATGTTTCATACATTTATACCACAACTTTCTGAAAATATTCGATATAGGAACTACTCCAACACCCACAATCCTCTTTGAGCGCTGCTCTCTTATTAAGCGTTATGAATAGTTTCTTAGTATGAATGGAGGCATAGAAGCGCTGTCTGATGAGACTTACCTTATTCTCTGTTGTCAGCCCCAATGACAAGATTGTTTGTCCTGCGACAGCTACAGAGAGTGACAAGGAAGTGACTGTGAACAAGTGTGTTTTATAAGCTTCAAAGGAAAATATGAGAACAGGAAGGCCGTGGACTGACTTATTTTCACTTTCATTGTGTAATGTGCCTCTGCCAATCACAGATAGCTTATGTTCTTTAATTTCCCACCCACACATGTTCAGTGAGAACAGGCAAATTTTACATAGCAAAAACTTGTTATGTCCCAAATGTCAACTGGAAGCACTGCTATTATTATTAACTTACTGCTTTTTCATGCGTAGGATCCGTATCCAGACCTAAGTACATACTGCGCTTGTAAGTCTCCGCAACGGAGGCGTATATTCGCTAAGTGTGATACTAGATTCTGTGAGAGGGGTGCACTCCCATTGGTTGCAGTCCCCGGATAGAAAAATCTAATTCCAAAATAGGGACATCCGAAAGTTCATTTTTGGATGTCCCTATTTCAAATACTTACCAGTTCATACTTTTTTTTAAGAATGTGTGAGTATGCTGATCGGCATACTTAACCCATTCACATTCGGAGATTCTACCGCCACCACCACCGATATCCCTCCGCCGCTGCTATCGCCGGACCGAGGGAAAGGTGAGTAACCTCTCCCTGCGGGGTAGGGAGAGTTAGGGTCAGGCTGCAGGGGAGGGAGGGTTAGGGTCAGACTGCGAGAGATGGAAGGTTAGGGTCAGGCTGCAGGAAAGGGACAATTAGGGTCAGGCTGCGGGAGATGGAGGGTTAGGGTCAGGCTGCCAGGAAGGGAGGGTTAGGGTCAGGCTGCCAGGAAAGGAGGGTTAGGGTAGTGAGAGGGGTAGAGTTATGGAAAGGAGTGGGGAACTCCGTGGATCGATTGCTATGCCTCCCCTGAGGCATATGCAATCAAAATCCCTGCTTTATCGAAATAGGGCCGTTCTAAGCGGGGACCCACACCCCACTCCCATACAGAGCTTTTGTGCCCTGGACCCTACCCTAACTTTTATGCACACGCCCTTGCATTTAAGGCACTTGGACCAGATCCAGAACTACGTACGCCAGCGATTTTACGCTAGCCGCTGACGTAAATTCGCCCATTAGTATTTACTGCGCATATGTAACGACATGTAACTCAGGACAGCCGTAACACTCTCGTCACTACGTATGAAGAGGTGTTCCTAAAATACGCTAGCCGTATTTACATTCCAACTACGCTTTTGGGGCGGAGGGAGGCATTTAAATCTTACAGTATGGGCTGGGTTTGGCAGTTACGTCCGTCAGGACGATACGTACGTGACGGTTAGGTTTGGAAAAGTTAGAGTAGGGTTTGGTAGACGTAAATCAGCAAAAGTACGTCCGTCCGATGGGAGTACCTGGGGGAGTGCATAGTACTTACGATAGTGTAAATATGCTACGCTAACAATTGTAACTAGGATCTACCCCCTTGTTTATAAATACCTTCACCCCCCATGCATACATGACGTACATATGATGGGTTGTCCCGCCCTGCCATTGGAGAAGGTTACTTTGCGTAACTGAGAATCCTTTGTAGTGCGTTTCGATGCGTAACCACCATAGCCGTGTTTGTGCCGTACAATCGTGCTGGGAAGTACCTTGTTGTACGGGCTTCTGGATTCGGTTCATGCTAAGGTTTGTTCAACCATTGCTAATAATAATCAGCAAGCTGAATGGCCCCCTATCCCTGCAATAGACGCCGCTCCATATCTATGTACAAAGCTGCTCTGTCAACTGTGAATTATACCTTCAAAGCTGTCAGAGCAGCATAGTGCATAGATATACAGCAGCTTTCTGATTGGCTCCCTTAAAATATCGGGAGCTTGCCCCCGATACAAATTAAACATGTCAAACAACCAACTAATTGTACCAGAGCGTTTTCCGGTACGTTTATTTGGCATTTGAAAAATTTATCTTGGCCATTCACTAGAGCGATTATTTGCCCAATCACCCGATAATTGCACGATCAGGATGATCCATGTTACATGTGAGAAATGTATTGCACTTCAGATACTTATATTCCTGCTTGTCTGATGTTAATACTGTAAATCAAATGTAACAACCACTGTTAATGATTGTTTTGATACTGTGCGATGGCTGTAATAAAAAATTTTTCAATTTAAAAAAAAATTGTACCAGAGCGTTTCCGGTACGTTTATTTGGCATTTGAAAAATTTATCTTGGCCATTCACTAGAGCGATTTTTTTGCCCAATCACCCGATAATTGCACGATCGGGATGATAATCGCTCTAGTGGATGGGCACCTCTAGTGTCCTTGGGCTCAATCTACGTACCTAAATGGTACATGGATTGCGTAAATGAGCTAAGAAGCCACAGTAAGGTCCAATCTGTGTAAGAAAATATTTGACACCAAAAAAACACCATTGAAATATCAGCTTGTGAAGATGGCATCTCCCGACAGTGGCATTGTAAGGGAAATGAAACTAATAGCATGTCACAGATTTTACAGGAACAGAAAGTACTGACTCTCCTCGCGTGATTTATGTATATCAGAGTCTGAAACTCTGTCACATGCTGGAAATATTTTCTCTGTCAATGCTCCTTTTTATTTTTCTAATATCCTCATTTTGCACCAGTTCCAGGTATCTGAGAATCATAATAAATCTGATTTTGCGATCACGCATCTGACAAATTACAGTTATGATGATCACAAGTGTGCAGGGCTTAGTATTGCAATGCACAGCACAGGCTTGCTATCATATTGTGCACTGATCCACACTCCAATCCGCTACCAGTTTAAGTGCATACAAGTTGGAAATTTTAAGGTAAGGCCCTAGAGGAAGAACACTGTGCAAGTGACGGGAGCGGTTAGTGAAGCCAATGCACAGATGCTATCCTCTATCTGATCCCGGTCATGCCATATCCAGAGATCTGGAACCGTATTTACACTTAAGAGTAAAATAAGTACGCACGGATTTGCAAATATACGCACCTAAGTGGCAAGGCAACACCCATGACACACCCCTCGTACTTACGGATTTTAGCAGACTTCCGCCATATAAGGAAACCTTAACTCTCCATGGGCCTGATCCTGAACTACGCCGATGCGCTGTGCTTACTAAAGCACAGCGTATCGGCGTTCACTTTCCCCGACACTCCCCCTGTGCGGGTGTATGGCCCCTTCCTTACGCCGGCTGAAGGCTACCCCATAGGTTTATTGATAAAATTAATAAATTTTTAGGATTTGTGAACGGCTATAAAATTTAGGGTTGAGCAAGGTGGCCATAGAAGGTGGTGTCACCCCTGGAACTTAAGAACGACAACATCAAGTTATCGTTAAGGCGCCCCCACCTCCCCCCAAATCCCCAGCTACACCTCATCATGTGCGCACCCCATCAAAGGAGGAGGCAGAAAAGGGGTCCCGACATGAGCCAGGTAACCCCATAAGAACTCGATGGGTGCGCCTCTGCAAGCAGACATTTACATACCCCCTTTTTTCTTTTATTAATTGCGCCAAACTACAGTGACACACACCTCTACCGCCCAACCTATGCCCCATCTGTAGGAAGAAAATTACATGTTATGTATACATCCTAATAAGGGAGGGAGGGCAACGAAATTTCTTCAAAGAGGAAGACACACCCCACACAGCCCTTTATAAAACCTAAGTCACATGACCCTTGACCCTCCCCAACCAATCCACACCGACCCCATTTGCATTTTCCAGAACATTCACCCCCCACCCCCCTTCCAGCTTGTCTGAAGTCTGTCAGGCACAGCTGGTCGCTTATGCTACCTCCCACCTAGGCTGTGCTCGTTCGTCTTAAGCGATCAACAGCTGATACCCCCCACCCTTCAGACACACCCCAAGAAATAAAGACACTGACAACTTTATTTGGCTTTAAAACAGGGGACATAGGTTTATTGATAAAATTAATAAATTTTTAGGATTTGTGAACGGCTATAAAATTTAGGGTTGAGCAAGGTGGCCATAGAAGGTGGTGTCACCCCTGGAACTTAAGAACGACAACATCAAGTTATCGTTAAGGCGCCCCCACCTCCCCCCAAATCCCCAGCTACACCTCATCATGTGCGCACCCCATCAAAGGAGGAGGCAGAAAAGGGGTCCCGACATGAGCCAGGTAACCCCATAAGAACTCGATGGGTGCGCCTCTGCAAGCAGACATTTACATACCCCCTTTTTTCTTTTATTAATTGCGCCAAACTACAGTGACACACACCTCTACCGCCCAACCTATGCCCCATCTGTAGGAAGAAAATTACATGTTATGTATACATCCTAATAAGGGAGGGAGGGCAACGAAATTTCTTCAAAGAGGAAGACACACCCCACACAGCCCTTTATAAAACCTAAGTCACATGACCCTTGACCCTCCCCAACCAATCCACACCGACCCCATTTGCATTTTCCAGAACATTCACCCCCCACCCCCCTTCCAGCTTGTCTGAAGTCTGTCAGGCACAGCTGGTCGCTTATGCTACCTCCCACCTAGGCTGTGCTCGTTCGTCTTAAGCGATCAACAGCTGATACCCCCCACCCTTCAGACACACCCCAAGAAATAAAGACACTGACAACTTTATTTGGCTTTAAAACAGGGGACATAGGTTTATTGATAAAATTAATAAATTTTTAGGATTTGTGAACGGCTATAAAATTTAGGGTTGAGCAAGGTGGCCATAGAAGGTGGTGTCACCCCTGGAACTTAAGAACGACAACATCAAGTTATCGTTAAGGCGCCCCCACCTCCCCCCAAATCCCCGGCTACACCTCATCATGTGCACACCCCATCAAAGTAGGAGGCAGAAAAGGGGTCCCGACATGAGCCAGGTAACCCCATATGAACTCGATGGGTGCGCCTCTGCAAGCAGACATTTACATACCCCCTTTTTTCTTTTATTAATTGCGCCAAACTACAGTGACACACACCTCTACCGCCACAGCGAGACACCTAGGTGCTCTCGCCCGCCACCCCGCAACCCCGTAACACCTCCAGCAAATTGCCAACAAAAATGCGCAGACTCCGAAAGATGCAACTCGATGGGTGCGCCTCTGCAAGCAGACATTTACATACCCCCTTTTTTCTTTTATTAATTGCGCCAAACTACAGTGACACACACCTCTACCGCCACAGCGAGACACCTAGGTGCTCTCGCCCGCCACCCCGCAACCCCGTAACACCTCCAGCAAATTGCCAACAAAAATGCGCAGACCGACCTCCGAAAGATGTACCCCATCAGGCCTAAACAGCTCCGGTCGGTCAAAACGCAACTGAGGGTGCATCACAGCCGTTCCCCCCAAGCCTTTAACGAAATTAGCCAATGACCAGTTCAATTTCTTCCTAGCCCTATCCAAACCCTTATTGTCATACTGACCATTCCAAACCCGTCGTGGGGTAATATAGGACCAAATTAACTGGACCCTGGGAAAACGGGAATGAATGGCTCCTAAATCCCTTCTCATATTATGCTTCAGGGCACAAGAAGTCAGCTTACCCAGGTCATTACCTCCCAAATGAACAATTAGATAATTGGGCAACTCAAAAGTAATGGCCATTCTGCAAAATAACACATAGAGCAACTCCCACTGCATCCCCCTGAACCCAAACCAGTCAATGTCCGTCAACAAAGGGCCAAATTCGTTTATATGTTTGTCAAAAAACTGACCTGCCCAAAAGACGAACGAATGCCCCATAATCCAGGCCGATTGGCCATGGGGCAAGACTCCTGCAACAAAACAAATGATAATCCATACCGTCAAAAGAAATTTCTTCAAAGAGGAAGACTCAGTCCAAACAGCCCTTTATAAAACCTAAGTCACCTGACCCTTGACCCTCCCCAACCAATCCACAATGACCCCATTTGCATTTTGCAGAACATTCTCCCCCCACCCCCCTTCCAGCTTGTCTGAAGTCTGTCAGGCACAGCTGGTCGCTTATGCTACCTCCCAACTAGGCGGTGCTCGTTCGTCTTATCCTTAGTAGCGCGTATCTTAGGTACACATGTAGATGTAAAACAACCTTAAGTCTGGGTCGGGTCCATTTTTTTTTAATGGTTATTATGTTAAACATTTGTGCACAAAGGACTTTATTCAGACTTAAGAAGGAGCTTGAAATTAAGAGAGGAAGGCACTCCTGGGCAAAACCATGTTGATTTCAGGAGGAGTCAAGTTAATTGTATTCTTTGCATGCAGGGATATATGTTTGGATTGCTTACTGCACACAGATACTGACCAGCTTTACTATCACACTGTTATTTAGACTTGGGCTGGGAAGCATCACCTCTCAACTCTAATACTGGCTGCAGCAGATGAAATATGACTCCCCCTACAGTCAACATGGTTTAGCCCAGGAGTAACTTTCCTCTCCTATTTTCAATCTCTGAATCAGCAGTCAACAATATCACACTGTTATTTAGACTTGGGCTGGGAAGCATCACCTCTCAACTCTAATACTGGCTGCAGCAGATGAAATATGACTCCCCCTACAGTCAACATGGTTTAGCCCAGGAGTAACTTTCCTCTCCTATTTTCAATCTCTGAATCAGCTCCAAAGTCAACAATGTCCTCACCTCTACACTGCTTAAATACCTGATAAACAAGACAAGCCTGCTGAAAGATGAAGTGAAAACAACTGTGAACTCCACTTGCAAAGCAGACCCAACTAAACAGTGCTAATTGCTTGGCGGCCGCTTCTGCTCCATACTATTCTCTACTCTTTTGCCATATTACATGTGTTGCTTATGTGGTATTCTGTGCTGCTTTTTAACCACGCACTACTGATCCCAAAAATTCATCATTTGGATTATTTATTGCCATATTATTTTTGTCAAGAGCAAAATGAAGCAAGAAAAATGGCTGCGCTTCTTGTTCCTTGTAAGAGAGAAATGAAACTACATACATGACAAAGAAAACCATCATCCAGGAACAGAAATTTTAAAACTTCACTCATCTTCTTTCAAGACTAAAATGAATAATTTAAAAGAGCGATTTTCCTATAGAGCTTTTGCTACCATAATTAAACTTTGCCACCGGTGGTTCACCACCAGGTTTAGTGATTATTATTTTGTCACATGCTGAGCCCTGCCTGGATAATAGGGTAAAGGAATTAGTATTAAAAAGAAAGAAGTAGTAAAGTCACTTTATAGGTTATTGGTGCAGCCTCCCCTGGAATTCTGTGTTCAGTTCATGAGGCCAGAAGGACATAAATATACTAGAGACTGTGCAAAGGAGAAGAACTAAAATGGTCCATGGCCTGTGTCACAAATCATACCAAGAAAGGATAGAGGAACTAAACATGTATAGCTTGGAGCAGAGAAGGAAGAGGGGGATATGATAGCAGCTTTCAAATATATCAAGGGTTTCAATATATCAAGGGTTGTAAATGGCTAGAAGGGGGTGGCATTTTTCGAAGGAAGAGATGTAACAGAACACGAGGACATGAATATAAACTGGAGAGTGGTAAATTCAAAGGAAATGTCACACAACATACAGAGATAGACTAGAAGTAATCATGTATAGCTTGGAGCAGAGAAGAACAACTAAAATGGTGCATGTTTTGTGTCACACAACATACAAATATAGACTAGAGGAAGTAAACATGTATAGCTTGGAGCAGAGAAGGGACAAGGGAAATATGATAGCAGCTTTTAAATCTATCAAGGGGTGTAACCAGGCACATAATGGAGGGCATGTTTGAAAGGAAGAGGGGCAATAAAACACAAGGTCCTGTGTATAAACTGGAGGGTGGTAGGTTCAGAAGAAATGTGCTGAATAATGACTTCAGTGAAAGGGTGGTTGATAAGGGAAATAGCCTCCCATCTCAGGTGGTAGAGGTAACACAATAGGACAAGTTAAATATGTTGGGATAAATATAAAGATATCCCAAATCTTAATTAAATGGAGGGTCAAATAGAGTCTTGTATGATTTATAAAAAGAAAAGAAAAAAATATGTCAGACTGGATGGGAGTTTGAATAAGTCTACGGCAGCAGGATAAAACGCGTCAGAATTGCTTCTGTGTATTAAGGCCAATACTCCTGCAAGTGAACACTTTACACTGTTCTCTCCACTATAACAGTTTCAGCATAATGGAACCGTGGATGCCTTTGCGACTCTTAATCCTAGTGGGCCACCTTCACTCCATCTGTGTATATTACTTCACTAAAAAGGTAGTTGATAAATGGAATAGCCTTCCATCTAATGCCGCTTTCACACTGCGGCCCCGGCAATATCCTGAGTCTGTGGACCCGTGATATTGACGTGTCAACAGATTATCTCAAGGGTCACAGACCGTGGGATGACCCTGTTCACACTGCAGGGTTGACCCAGGAAATTCCGGGATCCGGGTCTGCCCTGGCAGTAGTGTGAATCAGCACACTGTGTAATTTCTTTACTATTACCCTGGCAGCACTTGTTAAAAAGGCAACAGTAAACAGATTACACCAATCAACCTGGGTCGCACCTTTCGCACTTACACCTAACCAACATCGGACCCGGGAATAACTCTTTTTTTCACCCGTGTCCAATTCCCGGGTCATTTGACTCAGGTCGACACAGTGGGACCCTCTCACACTGAGCCTCGACCCAGGTTGTTGTGGCTTGCCCCGGCAATAACCTGGGTTTTTGGTGTGACAGTAGAAAAATTTAAACATGCTTCACCCACATTATACCCATGTATGTAATGAGTTGGATGTCATTCAATGATGGAAGACATTCTTAAATGTTCACCTCACCCGCGAGACACATACTGTACAGTGCTAAATGCACAACAGTCACCAGAAAGTCCTGCAATATCTAAGAAAATAAACATTTATGACAGCAGTGGGACTCTGACAGTATTAAAGTTAGGACCATAACAGAGAAGCCTTGTAAGTGGCTGGTGGCTTATTATATATCTGCAAATGTATGTAACAAATCTCTGACTATATTAAAGATGAAATGTCATGGTTGGTTACTGGATAATGTAAGCGTGCTGGGTGACTTTGTTTGTATCTGTGTAGATTTCCCCACACCTTTCTAGTACCCGCTTTAGATTAACTTATAAATTGATTTGAGCAACCACCATTTTGTGTGTGTATATGTATATATAAATCAGGGCTGTAACTAGGGTTGTGCGATAGGGGCGGCTGCCAAGGGCACCAAGCTTAAGGGGGGCACCGGTATGTTAATATTTCATGTTAAATTGGTTTGGAATTCAGTGTCAGGTGGCATTATTTTTCCTTTTTACCCCTGGCGCTAAAATTTCTTGTTACAGCTCTGATATAAATATATATGTATATGGTAACCGGTGGTTGATGTGGAAGTTAGAAGTGGCGTTATGGAGGACATTTAAAAGTGGAAGTTTGAGAATGTAGAAATAATAGAAGTAAATGGGAATTTATTGCTTTTCAATTAAATCAGTGGTAGAAGTGATGGTTTGGCATACCCCCGTATACCCCCTCACCTCCATCCATAAAGGTAACTGATTACAGTTGCATTATTCATTGTGTAATCGGATGACATACCACAGTTTCCTATATATACAAGTTCCCTGCTGTTGCATTCTATAGTTACTGATCATTAGTAATATAATTACAGGGTCACTTCTCCTTACTGCCATGACTCATCATATTAAGATTCCTTACATTCAAAATGTCTAAATATTGTTATAATGCTGATTGTGCTGGCACAATCATATGACAAACCTACAGCATTAGAGCTGATCAGGATTTTGAAAGTAACAGGTGGAAAAATTCACCCCACTAAAGCCATGTTATACTGAAAGGGTGCAAATTTAATATATGAAAATATAATTAGATCAGAAGTGAAGTTTTCTTGCTCAACTCTTAAATTAATTAGTTAAATTAAAATATTTGCAGTATCTGAGTTATTTGTGCAAAAGCAAATAGTTTTCCCTGCATGCTAAAAATGACAGTTCATTTGCACCTGTCACATTTTCATGGTTTGTATAGGTGGAGACTGTTTTTACTGTTCCTCCCAAACTATGGCTCAGCCCCATAGTGTGAAACTGGCCTTCCCTCATTGTCAAACAAAATAGTAGCAACAAGATACATAGGGCCTGATTCAGTTAGCCTCGCAACAGCGTAATTTGCGATGCGAAGCTAATTCTGCAAAAAAATTAAAAAATTCTGAATTTTATTTGCATCTCATAGAGACGTGCATAAAAATCAGCTACCGTAATAGACGGGAAAATGCGCACCGCAAACATTTTAAAGATAGAATGTCATGGTTGTTTACTGGTTAATGCAAAAGTGCTGGAGTGCCTTTGTTTGTATCTATGTAGATTTCCCCATACCTTTCTAGCACCTGCTCTAGATTAACTTAGAAATTGATTTCTGATTTGGATTAACTTATAAATTGATTTGAGCAACCACCATCTTGTGTGTGTGTATATATATATATATACACACACATATACACACATATACACACACACTGTATATGATGGTAACCAATGGTCAAAGTGGTGAAAATGTAGAAGTAATAATAGTGAATGGGAATTTATTGCTTTTCAATGAAATCAGTGGTAGAAGCAGGGCTTTTTTTCGTTGTCAGACGCACCTTTTTCCAACTCACAACTTGTCCTGAGACATCAGACTCTCGGGACAAAGTTTTTTTTTTCTGTTAAATGCCTGTGCCGCTGTATAAGTGGCTGGGCTATTAACAGTGCAGTACAGGGAATACAGGGCTCCTACGGACGGGACCCCTCTAGGACCAAACCTGTTACTGCGAATGGCAGTGACCGAATCTATGCGGTCACTACCATTCTAGAAATAGATTTGGTTCCACAGGGCTCCCGTAGGAGCCCTGTATTACAACTACCACACCACGTGACTGGGAGAGACAGCGTGGGACAAACGGAGAGAGACAGCGCCACAGAGGAAGAGAGAAATCATCAAAGGTAAGTAAGAGAAGAGGCTGGAAATAAGGGGGAGACAACGGAGGCTGGATATAAGAGGCAGACAATGGAGGCTGGATATAAGGGGAAGACAATGGAGGCTGGACAAAAGGGGCAGATAATGGAAGCTGTACATAAGGGGCAGACAATGGAGGCTGGATATAAGGGGAAGACAACGGAGGCTGCAACTAAGGGGCAGAAAACGGAGGCTGCAACTAAGGGGCAGAAAACGGAGGCTGGGCATAGGGGGCAGATAATGGAGCTGGATATAAGGGCAGACAATGGAGGCTGGACATAAAGGGCAGATAATGGAGGCTAGACATAAAGGGCAGATAATGGAGGCTGGACAAAAGGGGAAGACAATGGAGGCTGGATATAAGGGCAGACCATGGAGGCTGTACATAAGGGGCAGACAATGGAGGCTGGACATAAGGGCAGATAATAGAGGCTGGATATAAGGGCAGATAATGGAAGCTGGACATAAGGGGCAGACATGGAGGCTGGACATAAGGGGCACACATGGAGGCTGGATATTAAAAGGGGCAGACAATGGAGGCTGAACATTACAAGGGGCATACATGAAGACTGAACATTATAAGAGGCAGACATGGAGGCTGAACATTATAAGAGTCAGACATGGAGGCTGAACATTATAAGCGGCAGACAATGGAGGCTGGACATTACAAGTGGCATACAATGGAGGCTGGACATTACAAGTGGCATACAATAGAGGCTGGCCATTAAAAGGGGCATACATGAAGGCTGGACATTACAAGGGGCAGACAATGGAGGCTGGACATTACAATGGGCATACGTGGAGGCTATACATTACAAGGGGCACATGGAGGTGGGACATTAAAAGGGGCACACATGGAGGCTGGACATTACAAGGGGCACACATGGAGGCTGGACATTATAAGGGGCACACATGGAGGCTGGACATTATAAGGGGCACACATGGAGGCTGGACATCAGAAGGGGCAGACAATTGAGGCTGGATATTAAAAGGGGCAGACAATGGAGGCTGTACATTATAAGGGGCAGACAATGGAGGCTGTACATTACAAGGGGCA
>WWET01000171.1:373038-394750 GCA_011038615.1 Limnodynastes dumerilii | reverse complement strand
CAGTCCTGCTCTGATCCCTGGACTACAGACTAGCTCGCCCGCACCCGCAGACCGTCCTGTGATTGGGTTGAACAGTTGCTTATTTACCTTTTAATAATAGAACTGGCAGGAAGTCCATGTCGAAGCTTTCTGGGACAAGTAGAATCACAACACCTTGAGCGCCATAGTTTACCTATGCCAGCTCGGGAATAACAGACATTCACAGTTACGTCGTTTTCCTCTTACGTATGTTGTTTTAAGAATTGAGCTACTATGCATGCGTAGTAACTTATTTACACTATCTACGTACCATTTCTGTACATTGATTGCGTAAGCGCGTTCTAAAGACCGCGCTTACGCAATCTACATACAGAAATGGTACGTAAATAGCGTAGATAAGCTACTACAAATGCGTAGTAGCTCAATTCTTAAAACAATATACGTAAGAGGAAAACGACGTAACTGTGAATCCAGACCTATGTGATTGGGTGCTCTGAATGCTGCATCTAAAGGATACTGTATATTTTCTATGTAATGTTTGAATAGTTTAGCACTTGCCTGACACCCAGTACCAGCCATCTACAGAAGAGACTCCTGCATGACCTAACGTGTGCTAGATACCCCTAGAGGTCAGACATGTGGGAGATGCAATCCCCTGCATGAAAACGCTGTTCCCGTAATAGAGACAGTCGACAGATCAGATCATGGTCCACTTTAGCCACATATGTAATTTACTTTTCTCCGTGAAGACTTTCTTCACTAGTGAAATACCATGTTATTGGAAGGCCTTTACCTATCAGAGAGTGAGCAGTGTAAGAAAAAGATTACGTAAAAAAATGACTACACATGCGCAGTAGTAAAAATCGCAAAACACCAGACGTACATGTTATACGTCCGGTATTCTGAATAAGGGCCATAGTCTGCTAATTGGATGGCAGAATATCCTCTTATGCTGGCACTAGCCGTACATGCACAGTACTTGTCTTGGTGGTAGATTTGTGTTTGCATTGTCTATGATCGCATGTTCTGCTCTACAATAAACCACAGCTTTGTGTTACACTCATTCATCCCTAATATTACTGACATATTGCTTGCAACCAATAGTCAAGTCTCTGTAAAGGCGATGGCGCAGTTGGCTTATGGAGTTAGAAGGTAATTCTGTTCTGATACATGAAAAATGAGCCATTGACCTTGATGCAAAAGTGACTTCTAATAAATGAGGCGTTACCTTTCCATTGTATTGCTTCTGGTAAGTTCTCTTCCACTGTTCCCACTCAGAATCCAGCGTCTCATCCCAAAAATAATTGGCTTTCATCAATGGAAGAGCAAGGATCAGGAGGTAGAAAATCATTATGCTGCGAAAGAGTAAAAATGATCATAGGATTGCGACTTCCCCACTAATATACACGATCCCCAGGTTCCCTTATAGGCCATTAGAATATTAATCCTGATCTGGTACTCAGTGGACTGATTGCCTAACCTGCATTGCATGATCAGTCAATAGTGATAGGAATGCAGATTTTCAATCAAGCCTATTAATATTATGACTGATCAATGACACTAAGGGAGTGGAGTTGCCCATAGCAACCAATCAGATTCTAGCTCTCACTTTCTTATTACATACTAGATAATGTCAGCTAGAATCTGATTGGTTGCTATGGGCAACATCTCCATATTTCCAAACCCGCAGCTTAGTAAATCTGGCCCTAAATGCACAAATTTATTTTACATTTTGTTTAATGATGTCTCTAAGTCCATTCTAGTGTTCTCATCAATATTTGGTTCATTGCACAAAATGTCTTCTATCTTTTTTATTGAAGTTATCCCTCCATATGTACATTCATGGTTCAAAGTCAGTCCTCTGGGCACAGGATCAGTTGGCAGACACTGGGTTTTTTGATTTGCATAGGCTATTAATCTAGGTACATACATTGGACTGGATCCAGAGTTTGAAAATAAGAGGAAAAAAAGGCAGAAAGTTACACCAGGGAAAAAATATGTTGATTGCAGGGGAGTCATATTTCATCTGTTGCAAACAGTATTAGAGATGAGAGGTGATGTTTCCTATCCCAAGTCTAAATAACAGTGTGATAGTAACGCTGGTCAGTATTTGTGTGCAATAAGCAAAGTATTCTGCCTGCATGTACGGAATAGAATTCATTTGATTCTCCCCGAAATCCAGCATAATTTTTCCCAGGTGTAACTTTCCTCCCGATTTCCTCTTATTTTCAAACTGCAGGAAAGGAAAAATGAAAATGTTGCCTATAGCAACCAATAAGATTCTAGCTCTCACTTCCCTTTTACATATTAGAAAATGTCAGTTAGAATCTGATTGGTTGCTATCGGCAACATCTTCAATATTTCTTTCCTGCAGCTTAGTAAATCTGGCTTTTAGTGACTTACACTTCCATAAGAGTGCTGATTCGATTGTAAATCCTTATGCCCACCCACACTGTACAATTGACATTCAAGATTTGCCCCTTTGTCCTTAAATCCTATCATACAGAACTCAGTTCCTTGTGGTAGGTGTTACGTACGGAAATCGCACATAACTTCTGTAGGGCTCATGCTTCCTCCCCTCAAGACACCCCACTTACGTACTGGATCCGGTACTTGGTTATGGGGGTTTTAAAGCAGTTTTAAGACCAAGGGCCAGATTTACTAAGCTGTAGGTTTGGAAAAGTGGAGATGTTGCCTATAGCAACCAATCAGATTCTAGCTAACTTTCTTTTTACATAATAGAGAATGTCAGCTAAAATCTGAGCTATGGGCAACATCTCCACTTTTCCAAACCCGCATCTTAGTAAATCTGGCTCCAAAACTATTGCATTTATCATTTATTTTGCAAAATTTAGCAAAATATCAAATTTCCATTGCAGTAAGTCAGAAGCACATATGTAATCTTATAAGAGGGAAAGCACAAGGAACTTAGAAAACACAAATCAAGTTGTACGTTTATAAACTAATCCCTATACATCTATTATTTATTTATTGTTGGTTTTATGCATCCTAAAAATTTACTTTTGTAAGATAAATTTTAGTCATGACCTAAACTGGAAAGTTATGATGTAACAAAATATTTCTGAAGGTAGGGCCTGATTCAGTTGCCTGCGAAGACAGGCAAAAGCGTAAAGTGCGTCTATTCCCGTCTATTACGGTAAGTAAAAATCACGGATTTTAATATAATAACAAAATAATAAAAACAATAATAAAAATCCCCAATGAAAATTCATTGCGATTAGGGATCGCGGGTAATTGAATCAGGCCTCAAGGGTCTCCCCCTTTGCCCAACAAAGTCCAGAATGTGATGAGTTAACGTTAAATATGGAAGCAGACAAAGAACTGAAAGACATGAGACCAGAAACAGATGTAACCTGTGGGTGTCACTGTGGTTAATGTTATCCAGAGAGTTTGCTGAGCAATGATATCCAGTACTGTTTTCAAATAATATATACAACATCCAGTTTTATTTTATTGAACTGAATGAGCTACAATAAAGTTTGTTTTATTCAAAGTAAAGTCAACACGTTAAATACTGGCTACTAATGTGTCTGAACTTATCTCTACATATTATTTGAGCTCTCCTGCAGCATAACCTGAGTGTTAAGGTGATATTTTTAAAAACTGGGGGGCGTATTCAGAGATCCGTTTTTTCTATGTACGCAATTATACGCACGGCCGGAGCAAGGAAACACCCACCAGCAACCCCGACACTCCCCTCTCCCGGACGTGCTGTCGGTGACTTACGAGTCCCTAGAACACTCTGTTCTTTCCGTGTGTACTTACATGCGTATATGTGCTCCGTCCGCGCCTCCATATGTTCATTTAAATGCCTCCCCCCACCCTCTTTTATATACATTATCATGTACGTATTTCTACGCCGCACATCCGCACCACGTATGTCCCCAAGTGCGATTCACAGGCCCGTGTCTAAAGCACTTATGTGCGTATATTCAACGTGACTTACGTAAATAAAATTACTACACATGCGCAGTTGATCCGATCCTAAAAATACGCACACAACTCCCCATAAAAACGATCTCTGAATACGGCCCTGAAACGTTTAATAAAATAAGAGTTTGTAGTATTTGATTAATAGTTAAAGTTGAGGTTATTTTCTGTTATTGCATTGTTATTTATGGACTGAATGTTAAAATAGAAGCGATTGTTTAATTCATATAAACAATATAAATATAATTAACTAAAATCTATTTATTTATAGGTTATCTTTGCAGATGACTTTGTATGGGGTGGCAGAAGTACATTGTACCAATAGTTTATCAGTTAACTGAGCGTAATCTTGCAATATAGGTTCTAATTAGTACAAAGTATGTTTGTTGTACAGGGATTAAATTGCTCGTTCACATTTTAGTTAACTAATAACCTAAGGGCATAATGTACAAGACTGTGCTTAGATCAGCTTTGTCAGAGAACGGATAGTTATGGGGGAGGGAAAAAAAAACTCTACAAACACACTCTAACAACATGAGACCATAAAAAGAGTAGGAAATCCCAGTGAGGCTCCTGTGAGGGATCAGAGAGAGAGAGAAAACAGAGTCATTACCTGGAGAATTGGGGGATCTGTTTCCTCTTCTGGTTTTCCCTCCTTCTAGCTGAGCTCACATCTGCTCTATCTGAGTTATACTGAATATTGTGGGCTGATCCCTTCCAGGAAGTCTTACTGGGGAATTCTGGGCGGCTGCAAATAAATAGCTGTAAAGTCACATTTCTAGTATAAATATAACGCCAGCCAAGGGTTATGGTTGAAAGGTTTGAGGAAGTCTTATGTAAAATTAATTTGTTGTGTTCCGGCTGCAACAAACAAAAGTAAGCGAGTATCCAAAAAATGGATTCTGTCAGTAGCGCGGTAGTGAGGAAGGGCTGGATCCAGACTGAATTGCTTGAAATGAGTTACTCCTGGGCTAAACCATGTTGATTTCAGGTGTGGTTAAGGTAATTGTATTCTTTGCATGCAGGGATATATCTTTGAATTGCTTACTGCACACAGATACTGACCAGCTTTACTATCACACTGTTATTTAGACTTGGGATAGGAAACATCACCTCTCAACTCTAATACTGTTTGCAACAGATGAAATATGACTCCCCTGCAATCACCATGGTGTAGGCCAGGAGTAACTAATTTCAAGCACTTACTTAAGTCTGGATCCAGCCCAATGTTTGGGATCTGTACGACTTGGAAATCCTATGTTTCTTCTTATGATTATTTACAGATCATGGGCCACATTCAGACCTCCGGGCGTTTTCTGTATGCATGGCGGTCAGGAAGTCTGCACGGTGGAGCGAAGTGCAATTCTCTGTCACTCCCCTCTCTTGTGCAGTTATGGCAGCACTTATACTGCCATCACTCTACCTTAAGTGTTCCTTGCAAATCAGCGCTCTGCAGTGGCGCAGGTTTAGCCCAGGCACCCGGTGACGAGATAAATTTTGGTGCACTCCCTCCTGACGGTGACAGCTGCAGCAAACTCCTCTCCCCACTCCCCACACACACACCTGTAGAATGCCTCTACCCACCTG
Source organism: Limnodynastes dumerilii (assembly GCA_011038615.1). NCBI lineage: Eukaryota > Metazoa > Chordata > Amphibia > Anura > Limnodynastidae > Limnodynastes > Limnodynastes dumerilii. Next base: position 389,233 of record WWET01000171.1, on the reverse strand, counting down.
CCGCTCCTCACTGATGGATGATGCTGCCGGGACATGATAATGTCACACCTGACAAACCTAACCATCCTCATCCTACAGCCTAACATTAATCCTCCCCTAACCATCCTCATCCCACAGCCTAACATTAATCCTACCCTTACCATCCTCATCCCACAGCCTAACATTAATCCTCCCCTAACCATGCTCATTCCACAGCCTAACATTAATCCTCCCCTAACCATCCTCATCCCACAGGCTAACATTAATCCTCCCCTTACCATCCTCATCCCACAGCCTAAACTTAACCCTCCCCTTACCATCCTCATCCCACAGCCTATCATTAATCCTCCCCTGCCCATGGTCATTCCACAGCCTAACATTAATCCTCCCCTTACCATCCTCATCCCACAGCCTAACATTAATTCTCCCCCTACCATCCTCATCCCACAGCCTAACATTAATCCTCCCCTAACCATGTTCATTCCACAGCCTAACATTAATTCTCCCCTAACCAAGCTCATTCCACAGCCTAACATTAATTCTCCCCTTACCATCCTCATCCCACAGGCTAACATTAATCCTCCTCTTACCATCCTCATTCCACAGTCTAACATTAATCCTCTCCAACCATCCACATCCCACAGCCTACTTAACCCTCCCCTAACCATCTTCATACCACAGCTTTACTTTAATCCTCACCTACCCATCCTCTGACCATCCTCCTCCCACATCCTAACCTTAACTTAAACCTAACCATCCTCGTCCTGCAGCCTAACCTTAACCCTCCCCTCTCCACAGTGTAACCCTAACCATCCCTTATTGACATAAGAACATTCAACATTGTACCCGTTCCGATACAGTAATATTTTTTATTAAAAACCTGTTGACTCTGATACAAATGCGATTAAGCTATCGGCTGTATAAGTGTCCAAAATGGTATTGCCGCAGGGGCAACTCCCTGCCCACACCCGTGTATTAGCGGGGTCTTATAAAGGATTAAAATACATTCCGTTATTATCTGCGTCTTCTATGTGACCAAACTAAACAAGGGTTCTAAATGTGGATAGTTCCAGCTCATCAGCTGACAATAGTAATCCCTAATAGTGAGAATAAAAGTTTCCTTTTGAGTTATCCCAAGTAAGTTATTCCATAATATAACAGCACAATCATCATCATTGCACTTACTATATCTTCAATATTTCATGTTATATTATAGAATGTGGTGGGCTCCACACACCAAGAAAACAACCATTTGTCACCTCATGTATTGTCCTCCAGGAAATTCACTGGAATCTCACCCAGTGACAGTCTTTCAAAGCCTCATCAATCAAAGAGAGTGTGTCAGTATCACATATAAACAGGATAAGAGAGCCCCGCAGAGCTGACTGTTCTTTAGGATTCCCTTCTGTCTCAACCCCTCACAGGCAAAAAAGCGTTCTCTAACCCATATAGGCGCTTGCAAGATTCTATAGATCATAAGGATTGTGGATGAAGTCAGACCTGTCATCTGGGCCCAATGTGTTCCCTCATTTGACTTGATGCAGTCATGAAAGCATTTAATTGGTCAGTTTCTCATTGACGGCAAGAGATGCTACATAACCTCTTTCATAAGGGATATCTTACTTTCCATCGTAGGTGTTTGATGGGACTCTCAGACACAGACACCTTTCCTAAATGTCAGTGAGACTAATTTATTACATTGAATGTGAGAATGGAAGCAAGTGTAACATTTCTTAACAAATCTATTCATTTGTGCCACAATGACACTGGAATGGGCGGTATTGGGAATATCCATGTGCCATCTGCGCGTGACTAGGGGACAGAGGAAGTTGTGGTTGGCGGTGTCTGCGGCAGCTAGGAAAAGTATCTTGCAGGATAAAAGGGGAACCGCCATCCATGTCACTGTTTCAAAAACAAGTTATTCTACAGTCAGAATGGACTGGGTCAAATCCATTTTAAGCAAGGAACCGTGTACTGAGACGTTCTTTGAGTTTATTAAATTACAGCCCCCCCCCCCATATCAAATCACAAATTCATAATTGTACAGTATGGGCGTGCTAAGCGTATTTTCTCAGCGTATTCTTTGCGAATTTTCGTACGGCCGACGGTCGTACGCAGTGTAGGGTGTAGCCGCCGTAAGCAGGGACTTTACTATGGGAGTGCTAGGGGCGTGTAGTTTGATACGACGAGCGTACGTTCGCATTCGCCCGTCGTTGCGAATTTTCGTAGCGCTGGATCAGGCCCAATGACACTGGAATGGGGGGTATTGGGAATATCCATGGGCCATCCACGCATGACTAGGGGACAGAGGAAGTTGTGGTTGGCGGTGTCTGCGGCAGCTATGAAAAGTATCTTGCAGGATAAAAGGGGAACCGCCATCCATGTCACTGTTTAAAAACAAGTTATTCTACAGTCAGAATGGACTGGGTCAAATCCACTTTAAGCAAGGAACCGTGTACTGAGACATTCTTTGAGTTTATTAATTTACAGCCACCACCCCCCATATCAAATCACAAATTCATGCTTGTTTTATGTATAGCAGTTGGTATGAAACCAGAGTCTTTTTTAAATGATCTTCTTATTGTCGTCTTATGAGGGGGTTCTTTTGAGGCAAGAGGAGCCATGTTCACGATCTATCAGCAATTGTTATGCATTGTAACAAGGATAAATAATCTTAAATTGTATGATTTTATCATTTGTGATTTATCGCAGTTTGTTTCTTTTATGTTCCTTTTTTTGTCATGATTTCTTATGTGTGCCATGTTGGCAAATATTTTTTATTGTATTCTCGTTATGTAAACATACTCTCCAACATAACCCATTCCATTAGGTACAGAATATTCAGCTCCTGAGCTTCTATCTGCCACTCACCTGGTTTTAATGAATCAACTGATGTTTGAGAAGCTTACTTCCCTTTAAAAAGGTGGTTACCATAGTAACTGAAAGTTGAAAGCTCAGGAGTAGAGCATTTTGTACCTAATGGAATGGGTCATGTTGGAGGGTCTGTGTAAATGTCACATGTGTTCCAATTGTATATGAACTATGGGCCTGATCCTGAGCTACGATGTAGCGCTGAGCGTGCTAACGCTCAGCGTTACATCGCTGACTCCCCCTGGCACTCCCCCTGTGCGGGCGTATGGCCCCTATGTCTTAAGGTGGCCTGGGCAGTACATTTCTCTATGTCTTAAGGTGGCCTGGGCAGTACATTTCTCTATGTCTTAAGGTGGCCTGGGCAGTACATTTCTCTATGTCTTAAGGTGGCCTGGGCAGTACATTTCTCTATGTCTTAAGGTGGCCTGGGCAGTACATTTCTCTATGTCTTAAGGTGGCCTGGGCAGTACATTTCTCTATGTCTTAAGGTGGCCTGGGCAGTACATTTCTCTATGTCTTAAGGTGGCCTGGGCAGTACATTTCTCTATGTCTTAAGGTGGCCTGGGCAGTACATTTCTCTATGTCTTAAGGTGGCCTGGGCAGTACATTTCTCTATGTCTTAAGGTGGCCTGGGCAGTACATTTCTCTATGTCTTAAGGTGGCCTGGGCAGTACATTTCTCTATGTCTTAAGGTGGCCTGGGCAGTACATTTCTCTATGTCTTAAGGTGGCCTGGGCAGTACATTTCTCTATGTCTTAAGGTGGCCTGGGCAGTACATTTCTCTATGTCTTAAGGTGGCCTGGGCAGTACATTTCTCTATGTCTTAAGGTGGCCTGGGCAGTACATTTCTCTATGTCTTAAGGTGGCCTGGGCAGTACATTTCTCTATGTCTTAAGGTGGCCTGGGCAGTACATTTCTCTATGTCTTAAGGTGGCCTGGGCAGTACATTTCTCTATGTCTTAAGGTGGCCTGGGCAGTACATTTCTCTATGTCTTAAGGTGGCCTGGGCAGTACATTTCTCTATGTCTTAAGGTGGCCTGGGCAGTACATTTCTCTATGTCTTAAGGTGGCCTGGGCAGTACATTTCTCTATGTCTTAAGGTGGCCTGGGCAGTACATTTCTCTATGTCTTAAGGTGGCCTGGGCAGTACATTTCTCTATGTCTTAAGGTGGCCTGGGCAGTACATTTCTCTATGTCTTAAGGTGGCCTGGGCAGTACATTTCTCTATGTCTTAAGGTGGCCTGGGCAGTACATTTCTCTATGTCTTAAGGTGGCCTGGGCAGTACATTTCTCTATGTCTTAAGGTGGCCTGGGCAGTACATTTCTCTATGTCTTAAGGTGGCCTGGGCAGTACATTTCTCTATGTCTTAAGGTGGCCTGGGCAGTACATTTCTCTATGTCTTAAGGTGGCCTGGGCAGTACATTTCTCTATGTCTTAAGGTGGCCTGGGCAGTACATTTCTCTATGTCTTAAGGTGGCCTGGGCAGTACATTTCTCTATGTCTTAAGGTGGCCTGGGCAGTACATTTCTCTATGTCTTAAGGTGGCCTGGGCAGTACATTTCTCTATGTCTTAAGGTGGCCTGGGCAGTACATTTCTCTATGTCTTAAGGTGGCCTGGGCAGTACATTTCTCTATGTCTTAAGGTGGCCTGGGCAGTACATTTCTCTATGTCTTAAGGTGGCCTGGGCAGTACATTTCTCTATGTCTTAAGGTGGCCTGGGCAGTACATTTCTCTATGTCTTAAGGTGGCCTGGGCAGTACATTTCTCTATGTCTTAAGGTGGCCTGGGCAGTACATTTCTCTATGTCTTAAGGTGGCCTGGGCAGTACATTTCTCTATGTCTTAAGGTGGCCTGGGCAGTACATTTCTCTATGTCTTAAGGTGGCCTGGGCAGTACATTTCTCTATGTCTTAAGGTGGCCTGGGCAGTACATTTCTCTATGTCTTAAGGTGGCCTGGGCAGTACATTTCTCTATGTCTTAAGGTGGCCTGGGCAGTACATTTCTCTATGTCTTAAGGTGGCCTGGGCAGTACATTTCTCTATGTCTTAAGGTGGCCTGGGCAGTACATTTCTCTATGTCTTAAGGTGGCCTGGGCAGTACATTTCTCTATGTCTTAAGGTGGCCTGGGCAGTACATTTCTCTATGTCTTAAGGTGGCCTGGGCAGTACATTTCTCTATGTCTTAAGGTGGCCTGGGCAGTACATTTCTCTATGTCTTAAGGTGGCCTGGGCAGTACATTTCTCTATGTCTTAAGGTGGCCTGGGCAGTACATTTCTCTATGTCTTAAGGTGGCCTGGGCAGTACATTTCTCTATGTCTTAAGGTGGCCTGGGCAGTACATTTCTCTATGTCTTAAGGTGGCCTGGGCAGTACATTTCTCTATGTCTTAAGGTGGCCTGGGCAGTACATTTCTCTATGTCTTAAGGTGGCCTGGGCAGTACATTTCTCTATGTCTTAAGGTGGCCTGGGCAGTACATTTCTCTATGTCTTAAGGTGGCCTGGGCAGTACATTTCTCTATGTCTTAAGGTGGCCTGGGCAGTACATTTCTCTATGTCTTAAGGTGGCCTGGGCAGTACATTTCTCTATGTCTTAAGGTGGCCTGGGCAGTACATTTCTCTATGTCTTAAGGTGGCCTGGGCAGTACATTTCTCTATGTCTTAAGGTGGCCTGGGCAGTACATTTCTCTATGTCTTAAGGTGGCCTGGGCAGTACATTTCTCTATGTCTTAAGGTGGCCTGGGCAGTACATTTCTCTATGTCTTAAGGTGGCCTGGGCAGTACATTTCTCTATGTCTTAAGGTGGCCTGGGCAGTACATTTCTCTATGTCTTAAGGTGGCCTGGGCAGTACATTTCTCTATGTCTTAAGGTGGCCTGGGCAGTACATTTCTCTATGTCTTAAGGTGGCCTGGGCAGTACATTTCTCTATGTCTTAAGGTGGCCTGGGCAGTACATTTCTCTATGTCTTAAGGTGGCCTGGGCAGTACATTTCTCTATGTCTTAAGGTGGCCTGGGCAGTACATTTCTCTATGTCTTAAGGTGGCCTGGGCAGTACATTTCTCTATGTCTTAAGGTGGCCTGGGCAGTACATTTCTCTATGTCTTAAGGTGGCCTGGGCAGTACATTTCTCTATGTCTTAAGGTGGCCTGGGCAGTACATTTCTCTATGTCTTAAGGTGGCCTGGGCAGTACATTTCTCTATGTCTTAAGGTGGCCTGGGCAGTACATTTCTCTATGTCTTAAGGTGGCCTGGGCAGTACATTTCTCTATGTCTTAAGGTGGCCTGGGCAGTACATTTCTCTATGTCTTAAGGTGGCCTGGGCAGTACATTTCTCTATGTCTTAAGGTGGCCTGGGCAGTACATTTCTCTATGTCTTAAGGTGGCCTGGGCAGTACATTTCTCTATGTCTTAAGGTGGCCTGGGCAGTACATTTCTCTATGTCTTAAGGTGGCCTGGGCAGTACATTTCTCTATGTCTTAAGGTGGCCTGGGCAGTACATTTCTCTATGTCTTAAGGTGGCCTGGGCAGTACATTTCTCTATGTCTTAAGGTGGCCTGGGCAGTACATTTCTCTATGTCTTAAGGTGGCCTGGGCAGTACATTTCTCTATGTCTTAAGGTGGCCTGGGCAGTACATTTCTCTATGTCTTAAGGTGGCCTGGGCAGTACATTTCTCTATGTCTTAAGGTGGCCTGGGCAGTACATTTCTCTATGTCTTAAGGTGGCCTGGGCAGTACATTTCTCTATGTCTTAAGGTGGCCTGGGCAGTACATTTCTCTATGTCTTAAGGTGGCCTGGGCAGTACATTTCTCTATGTCTTAAGGTGGCCTGGGCAGTACATTTCTCTATGTCTTAAGGTGGCCTGGGCAGTACATTTCTCTATGTCTTAAGGTGGCCTGGGCAGTACATTTCTCTATGTCTTAAGGTGGCCTGGGCAGTACATTTCTCTATGTCTTAAGGTGGCCTGGGCAGTACATTTCTCTATGTCTTAAGGTGGCCTGGGCAGTACATTTCTCTATGTCTTAAGGTGGCCTGGGCAGTACATTTCTCTATGTCTTAAGGTGGCCTGGGCAGTACATTTCTCTATGTCTTAAGGTGGCCTGGGCAGTACATTTCTCTATGTCTTAAGGTGGCCTGGGCAGTACATTTCTCTATGTCTTAAGGTGGCCTGGGCAGTACATTTCTCTATGTCTTAAGGTGGCCTGGGCAGTACATTTCTCTATGTCTTAAGGTGGCCTGGGCAGTACATTTCTCTATGTCTTAAGGTGGCCTGGGCAGTACATTTCTCTATGTCTTAAGGTGGCCTGGGCAGTACATTTCTCTATGTCTTAAGGTGGCCTGGGCAGTACATTTCTCTATGTCTTAAGGTGGCCTGGGCAGTACATTTCTCTATGTCTTAAGGTGGCCTGGGCAGTACATTTCTCTATGTCTTAAGGTGGCCTGGGCAGTACATTTCTCTATGTCTTAAGGTGGCCTGGGCAGTACATTTCTCTATGTCTTAAGGTGGCCTGGGCAGTACATTTCTCTATGTCTTAAGGTGGCCTGGGCAGTACATTTCTCTATGTCTTAAGGTGGCCTGGGCAGTACATTTCTCTATGTCTTAAGGTGGCCTGGGCAGTACATTTCTCTATGTCTTAAGGTGGCCTGGGCAGTACATTTCTCTATGTCTTAAGGTGGCCTGGGCAGTACATTTCTCTATGTCTTAAGGTGGCCTGGGCAGTACATTTCTCTATGTCTTAAGGTGGCCTGGGCAGTACATTTCTCTATGTCTTAAGGTGGCCTGGGCAGTACATTTCTCTATGTCTTAAGGTGGCCTGGGCAGTACATTTCTCTATGTCTTAAGGTGGCCTGGGCAGTACATTTCTCTATGTCTTAAGGTGGCCTGGGCAGTACATTTCTCTATGTCTTAAGGTGGCCTGGGCAGTACATTTCTCTATGTCTTAAGGTGGCCTGGGCAGTACATTTCTCTATGTCTTAAGGTGGCCTGGGCAGTACATTTCTCTATGTCTTAAGGTGGCCTGGGCAGTACATTTCTCTATGTCTTAAGGTGGCCTGGGCAGTACATTTCTCTATGTCTTAAGGTGGCCTGGGCAGTACATTTCTCTTTAAGGTAAGGTGGCCTGGGCAGTACATTTCTCTATGTCTTAAGGTGGCCTGGGCAGTACATTTCTCTATGTCTTAAGGTGGCCTGGGCAGTACATTTCTCTATGTCTTATGGTGGGCAGTACATTCCCCAAATCCATTATATAACACACCAATCCCGTGACCCCAAATCCATTATATCACACACCAATCCCGACACCCCAAATCCATTATATCACACATTAATCCCATCACCCCAAATCCATTATATCACACACCAATCCCGTCACCTCAAATCCATTTCATTACACAAAAATCCCGTCACCTCAAATCCATTATATAGCACCAATCCCATGACCCCAAATCCATTATATCACACACCAATCCCGTCACCCCAAACCCATTATATCACACACCAATTTCTAAACATGAGATTTGTAAAATGACTATTACTTATTTTCTGCTCTGTCTTAAGGTGGCTTGGGCAGTACATTTCTCTATGTCTTAAGGTGGCCTGGGCAGTACATTTCTCTATGTCTTAAGGTGGCCTGGGCAGTACACTTCTCTATGGAATTTTCGATCACTGAGAGCTCTAAGGCTCGGAATGCTGACGAGCCTACAGTGATCAAGCCCCAATGTAACATGTAACATCATGCGTCGAGATATCACATAGGAGATGAGTGCTGCAGACCTGCAGAGACTGTTGTTGTGCAGACAGGCAGGTCAGGATGTCGCTGGTAGGAGATAGGGGCGGGCCCCTCACTATGCCCTGGTTTGAGATTCCTGTACTAACAGTCCCATCCCTCATGGCAGTCCTGCCCTGATGTACCTAATTACACCCCTTGATGTATGTTAGAGTTACTATAATATTCTTCCTGGTCCTTCTCTGCTCCAAGCTATACACATTTACTTCCTCTACTCGTTCCAGGGCCAAACTAACACATTTGTGTGCTCTGGGTGATAGAGAACACTGGTGCCCCCCATGGGCGTCTTCAGAAATCACTGGTGCTGTGTGCGGGATTGGTATTTGGGCCCTCTAGCAGGAATTTTGCATGAGTTCAAAACGGCACAAGATTTTTTATGAATTGTTTTCATATTGCAGCAAGTACAAGACCTTTGCATACAATCATACAATACAGGTTTTATTTTATTTTACTAAAAGAGACTTTTATTATGAATACAGATAAAACAGAGATTTCAGACCATGGCCGGTGCTAAGGTGTCCGCCAACCGTGGATCGATTGCAATGTCTCCTCGAGGCGTATGCCATTGAAATCCCAGCCAGTTCGCAACTTGCTGAGAGGAAACAGCCATTCTACCCGGAGACCCACACCCAGTTTATACACATGTCCTCTTGTTCTAATACACTTTTTCATTGCGGGTTTGCCATCAAATATTGTGGTGCACGGTAATGACAAAATATGCGTATATAATATCAGATCACTTTACAAATAGAAACTATTAGAAATGACTTTACCTTTGTTCATAGATCTCAAATACTGCATTGCTTTATATTTCCTCTATAAATTAGAGTTGAGCTAAGAAACTTCAACTCTGAATTCTAATTCTGGTTTCACAGTGTAAATTTGCCTCCCCTTGTGGTTCAGCATGGTATTGCTCAGCTCTACACTTGCATCTAAAAAGAGGTGTAAGTGCAACTCTGAATTAGCGCCTATCTCAGTAAGTGCAGGTTACGTACAATTACGTAACTTATTTACGCGATCGAAAGGACTATGCACTCCCCGCGTTTGTACTTAAATTCCTTGATTTACGCGACCCAAACCCTACCTTAACTTTTCCTAACATAAGTACGCTCGTACACAATGGATTGACGTACATAACGGCCTAACCCAGCCCATACTGTACCATTTAAATGCCTCCAGTGCGTTGTTACAGTTAGCGTCTGGTTGACACGCCCCTTCGTACGTAGTTACGACATTTGTAACATCTGTCGTGCGCATGCGCATAACGTACAAACAGCCGAATTACGCAAGGAGCTAGCGTAACTTCGCTGACGTTTGTAGTTCTGGATCTGGCCCTTAGTCAACAGCAATCATTGATCGCTGTGAGTTATTGACAAGGGTCAGATCGGGAGATTGTCCAAGATGACATCATTATCCATTGTATTTGTGTGTGAGGACAGTTGTGCAATTTGGTAGATCCTTTCGTGCAATAATGAAAGAATACATTGTCACATTCTTGGAGTGTTTTATCGGTGTTCATCTTCTGAGAAGATGTAATGAGTTTATTTGTTATTTTAGTAAATATAATAACTTCCCAGATGAGGACTCAAGATCCCACACAATGAGGAATGAAGATCACATGCCAAAACCACACACCGATAAATAGAACAATTTATCATAAACTGTGTGTGGTGTATAATCATTCACAACTTCTTAATGAACAAGTCATATGCAGCCTGTTTCACAAAGATAATTATTTCACTGTGACAAGAAGATATCATATCAAGGAGCATAGAATTGCTGTAGCAGACCACACCATACAGGCAAACTATGTTATTATTTTAAAGAGTAGCAAGAAAAATGGCTGCACTTCTATCCAACAAATTAAATATGTGCAAGTGTATATATAAATATAGGGGTGCAGCCAAGGACCAAAGTGACCACTATGTAAATACAAGGAACAAAAGAGGTCCGGCGCTCCAAACATAAAATACAGACAGGGTGGAGAGAGTGTAATACATCAGAAACCCTTGCCTAAAAAAAGGTGGTGTGGATTTTTAAATTAAAAACTTTAGAACCATATGGATTCAACTCAGATTTTGAGCTGAATTGGTTTTTAGAATATTTTAAATTTAGCTGCTTTTGGGTTATACTACTGTTATCTGTAATTTTATATATTTTTATACATTTTTCATAATTTTAATATCTTAACTTGGTAAATGATTGAAATGTGCCTGTTTTAGTTGTCTATTTTTATTGTATTTATACTATTTATGTACTTAGCTTATGATGCCATTCTCTAAAAAGTAACATATACTATAGATCGTTTTTGAATATAATAGATGTCTTTAAAAAAAAATTAGACTGTTATCCATATGTTTTAAAGTGCATGCAATTGAGTGTACTTTTTGTTGTAATATGTTAATGGTAATACTAGGAGCTTAATTCGTATATGGAGCAAAAACTAATTTTAAGTGTATGGAAGAGGGGCCACTGTCCTTTATAGGGAGCCTATTGTTAAGCTTGGCACTCCAAACCAGCATTATATAACACTATGTGTCAGCACATAAATAAAAAGGGGGTTTAGGTCACAATAGAGCTATACTGGGTTAAGCTCACCTGCCCAGCGTCAAGGCGCCTCCTGTAGGTGAGTCCCTAGCTATATTGTGAACTAACCCTCCTTTTTATTTATGTGCTGACACATAGTGTTATTTAATGTATGTTTGGAGCGCCGGACCTCTTTTGTCCCTTGTATGTTATTATTTTATTTATTAACAGGTTAGCGCTATCAGATTACGCAGCGCATCACTCCCTGCCCCATTGGAGCTACATTCTAAGGTGCCTAACACACACACACACACACAGGCCTGTATTCAGACCACCGGACATATTGCATATACGTCCGGTGTTTACCGAAATTGGAGACTGTGCATGTGCAGTAATTTTTTTAACGTAATCTACATATCTTTTCGTTCCGTAGATTGCGTAGATGCGGTCTTTAAGAAAAAATGACTGCACATGCCACAGTCTCCAATTTCGGTTAACACCGGACGTATATGCAATATGTCCGGTGGTCTGAATACGGGCCCCAGACATTAGGGTTAACAACCAATTAACCTACCAGTATGGTTTTGGAGTGTGGGAGGAAACCAGAGCACCCTGAGGAAACCCACACAGACACAGGGAGAACATACAAACTCCACACAGATAAGTGGAGGAACCGAACTCATAACCTCAGTGCTGTGAGACACAAGTGCTACTCAATGTGCCACTGTGCTGCCCTGTGGTATCTAGTTGGTAACTAGTTAGAAAAGGCTCAAATGCATGGAAAATGTCATGTCCATATTTCCTTTATTTATTTGAATTATTCCTTTTTTTTAATTTATCAGTTTATGATACATAACCCATGAATGGTGTTCCACAATTGCAATGTCTATCTAAAAATTGTACCCTTGTGAAAGAGCTTTAATAGACAAATAATGGATACATTGACTGTTTTAGAGTAAGTTATGCTGTGATACTGTGGCCACACTTACTGTCTGCATTTAACGTGTTGGTGATTTGGCAATGTGGTATTTACATACATAGTGCATTCAGTGAGCACTTTTATTTTGCAGCACTTGTGAGATTTATTAAACCATTGACTTGCATGACAACCTTGTGACACAAACAAAAACACACAGGGATAGATTAATTAAAGCTTTTTAAAAAGGAACATTAGTGTTTACCAAAACAACCAATCAGATTATAGTTATCATTATCTACAACACACCAGTTAAATTATAGATTGACTCTTGCTATGGCCAACTAACCATTAACTGCTATTGTGCACTTATATGGTACATATATAAATACCAAACAGTAAAAAAGGGTGTTGCTGTGAGCAGGTATGTGTACCTGGATATTAGAGGCAAATATGTCTAAGGGATGTTCTTTTAATTAAAAGCAGCCATGATTGTTATAGAGACATTATTCAGGATTTAGACAAAATAGGGTTTCAAAAGTTCCAGTATCTTATAGACCTTTATTGCAAATAACATTATCAAGAAGCACTGTATCAAAGCAGACCTTCCAACATGACCCATTCCACCACATACACAATACTCCGCTCCTGAGCTTCCAACTGTCACCCGCCTGGATTGAATGAATTAACTGATGTTTGAAAAACATTTTTCTCCAATACAGGTGGTTACCATAGTAACTGATCCTTGGAAACTCAGGAGCAGAGTATTTTGTACCTAGTGGAACGGGTCATGCTGGAGGGTCTGCCAAAGTCATTGCTCTGCCGCGTGAAATCTTGTCCTGAGGCTCACATCAGTGGGAAACTGGCAAGGTTGGCAATGCCACAGGCGTTCTTCTTGTCCCTGGCCATCAGGATGTAGCCTTTTCGTCCCCACTGCTCCCCCCAACTACAATATGGCAGAAAAAGAAGAAACAGCGATCAGTACATTTTAGGAACAGAAAACGTTTATCAAGTTTATGATCCAGATCTATTCCCAGAATTCCACAATACAACCAATGTTTAAATAAGTTCACTGATATTTAACGAAGAGGCAAACGATTTGCCTCTTTAACAATGCTGGATACCATAGTAACTGACAGTTGGAAACTAAGGAGCAGAGTATTTTGTACCTAATGGAATGGGTCATGTTGGAGGGTCTGCATGTGAGGGGAGTGAACTGTCCTCGCAGGTATGGAATTTAGCATTGCACATGCGGAATTCCGCTTCTGCTGAGGAGGACTTACAAGCACAGAGCTAGTTAATTCTGGATCCGGCCCAATGACCCTTCCAACAGAGGGGCGGGGTTGAGTTTGCAGGTGGGTGTTCCCTCTTAATGTTTACTAATCCAGACCTCCGTAGTGGTACAATTTTCCATGCTCGTCAGTCAGAACAGGTAAGGTTGGCCCGGGATGTCAGAGATCTGTCTGTTGCGAATGGGGTTGCAACAGACAGATCATTGGATAATCACACCTCCATGAATGTTTGTTTATACACTTAGCACACAAGGAACATTACCAGTATGTGACTGCAGTTAAAGGAGCTCAGCTACAAGTATTAAAATAATCTAATCCATGCAGTACTGACGACCTGGCTTTACATAAATAATAATCTAACAGCTGATTGGATGAGCCATTTAGTCTTGAAGACAACCTATTGGCTAAACAGAATATGTTGTGGTATGGAGTGTTAGCACTATTTTTTTACTTCTGGAAGATCTCGGGAGATACAATTATGGGGATTTATGCAAATTACATTACTTACAATATTGATAGGCAGGGGGCGAGACTTGAGGCTGTAATTGCATTAAAACAAGGCCATTACCGGGAGAAATGCCCAAATTTTGGAAGTCTCCTGAATATTCCAGGAGAGTTGGCAGCTCTGTGTTTGCTATTGGATAATTCATTCATTGAATGAATAGCTAAGAGCAGCACATAAGTTATATTTACCTGTTCTTGATGATCCAGTGTTTTGTGCCTTTGATATTTCCATACCCAACAGTCAGGACAGCGTGATTGATGCCTTCAGGGTCACAGTTTTGATCGTAATAGACTCCTGAGGGGACAAAATATAAAGGGCTTGATTCAAAGTAAGGAGCAAATCATCTCAGCAAAAGTTAACTTGAGAGGTAAAGTTTCCTAGTTTAACAATTGTGCATTTTAGTATTTGTGTACTATTTTTTTCCTGCATGAAGAGAAATTCACATGAATTTGCACATCCTGCATTAAAGCATGGTTTGTGGAGATACAGAGTTGCTTCTTTTTAAATTTTATTTAAATTTTTGCTTTATTTTATTAGCTTTATACACTGCACAGAATTCTGTCCAATCATCTGCAGTGTCTGCTACACCAGTGATTCCTGGGAATATTCAGGAGCACCCGGGAAAGTACCATCACTTACAACTAGGAAAAAATATATCTGCACCTGACAACAGAGGAGTGAGGGAATAAGGGGCAAGAGGAGTAAAATAAGACTCTGCTTTGTAGGTCTTCAACAGGTAAAGGTGGAGGGGCAGGTGGAAACTGATATGAAGACAGAAGTAATGGTCAGTGAGGCTGGATAGGTCAATAATGAGGAGAGTTTGCAAAAGGAAAGCGTGGTTAACAGTCACAAATTTAGCAGAGAGATTGAGAAGGGGAGATGGTCATTAGTGACCTAGGTTTGCGCAGTCTTACTGTAATGAAGAAAGTGAAAGATGAAGTGGGTCAGTGAGTAGTCATGAATGGTAGGAAGTGAGACAGCATTACCCAACCCAAAGCTGTAAGGCAAAAGGGGAAGGACATAAGGTAATAGGAAAAGAGACAATGAATTAAGTATTTTAGCATGGGTGAAACAAGAGCATGGTTTAAGGACTAAGAGCATGAACCAGAGGAAAGGGGTTAGATTAAGGAGATGGGTTAAGCGGGTGCAGCAGGGCGCAAAACAGATGAAAGGTCTTTTAAAGAAGAATGTAGACTTCTAGAGAGACCAGGTCAAAGAAATAAATGGTGGCTGGTTATTAGAGGAGACAGGCCTTTTTATCTAATTAGTTACAAAGTTGATTTGAAGGTAGAAAAGAGGTGCCGGAGATTGGAGAACTTGAAATAAATTATTTTTTTATAGATATTTATTTTTTTTAAATGGAAAAATCCAAAATTTGCACCTGGGACTGACATGGCAAAAGTGTTCTATTCCCCAAGGCCCAGGATCACTTTGTATCTGAAATACACTCCATTGTTTTATTTTTAACTAAGAGATTTATTATCACAAAAACTCATGAGTTCAATTCCTGGCCTAGGCCTTATCTGTGTGGAGTTTGTATGTTCTCCCTGTGTCTGTGTGGGTTTCCTCAGGGTGCTCCGGTTTCCTCCCACACTCCAAAAACATACTGGTAGGTTAATTGGTTGTTAACCCTGATCTCTGGGGCCTGTATTCAGACCACCGGACATATTGCATATACGTCCGGTGTTAACAGAAATTGGATACTGTGCATGTGCAGTAATTTTTTAACATAATCTACGTATCTTTTAGTGTCTGTGTGGGTTTCCTCCGGGTGCTTTGATTTCCTTCCACACTCCAAAAACATGCTGGTAGGTTAATTGGCTGCTGAATAAATTAACCCTAATGTCTGTGTATGTGTGTGTGTGTGTGTGTCTGTGTATCCGTGTGCATGTGTGTATGTGTGTGTGTGTGTGTGTGTGTGTGTGTGCGTGTGCGTGTGTGTGTGCGTGTTAGGGACCTTAGTATATAGCTCCAATAGGACAGGGACTGATGTGAATATGAAATTCA
Source organism: Limnodynastes dumerilii (assembly GCA_011038615.1). Lineage (NCBI taxonomy): Eukaryota > Metazoa > Chordata > Amphibia > Anura > Limnodynastidae > Limnodynastes > Limnodynastes dumerilii. The sequence goes on along the minus strand of WWET01000171.1, from coordinate 373,354 downwards.
CAAAGAAATCACTTCAATGCTGCTTCTGGATACTGCTTGGATCATCCATTATCCTTGCACTAAATTTCTCTGCCATCATATGTTATATTTTGATGGTCATTATTTAACACAGGTTTCACTTCTTGCTAAATTCTCTTCTATTTTCCTAACCTTTACCACTACTTTTTGCCTTCTTCTAACTGTCATGGCCCTTGTCTCTCCATCCACCTCCCTCCTCTCTCACACCTTCTACCTCCCCACCCATTCCTACTCACTCCATACCCTCTCCCTCTCCTCCTTCAGGCTCCCCTTCCCTTCCCATACCCACCCTTACCCC
>WWET01000171.1:334696-356528 GCA_011038615.1 Limnodynastes dumerilii | reverse complement strand
AGCCGGCTACTGAAAGAGCCGGCTAAAAAGAAGGGTTTTAGCCGGGTCTGAACACCGGCTTTCATTAGCAGGCTTGGTGCGTTCAGACTGGGTTAAAAAGCCGGCTTTTTCATCAAAAAAGCTCAGTCTGAATGCACCAATTTTAAATCTCCAAAATTCTGCCCCCTGCCTAAAAAGCCTGCTTTTTAGGCAGTGGCAATCTGAACGTGGTATTATATTACATTTCAAAATAAATCCCACTGTTTTGCTCCTTTCCACCTAGAAACACCCACTTATAGTATATGGAAAATACACACGCTCTACAGTGTACAAATCACACCGACATGGAGAAATATCCTATGAATAAATGATATGCTCTGAGGAAGGGGGGCCTCTAGGTGACATTACTCTTAATGTAAAAATCACATGATATATGACCCAACATTGGGACTGTTACTGCTTAGAGTCTGGAGCATCTATAGCCAAAAAGCTTTGAAAGTGGCTGGTGTCGTATCCTATATAATCAAATGTATGTAACTAATATTTCTGCTTTTTAAGTTACCGAAAAAATAGCAGTTTAACGACTGGGGTCCGGATTCACACTTGCGTAGTTTTCGTCTTACGTACGTTGTTTTAATAATTAAGCTATTACGCATGCATAGTAGTTTATTTACGCTATCTACGTACCATTTCTGTATGTAGATTACATAAGCGAGGTCTTTAGAGTGCGCTTACGCAATCTACCTACAGAAATGGTACGTAGATGGCGTGAATAAGCTACGACGCATGCGTAATAGCTCAATTCTTAAAACAAAGTACGTAAGACAATAACTACGTAAGTGTGAATCCGGACCTGTGTCATATATTTTTCTTCCTGTGTAAGTACAGATTGCTGGAGACATGTAAATGCTCATCACTAATCATATTACAAAATCTATGTAACCAGCACCAGTGGAGAGCTTTATTACAAATATACACCGGGTAATACAAGCAATTATATCCATACAAACAACAATGACACCATCATAGAAGAGTAATATGTGAACTTTACAGAAGAATACCACGGGGTAAATACTGCTCTCAGGAAACCCCGGCACCAAGGAATCACGGGATGGGACTCTACGAGGATGGGCCTCTATGAACTCTGCTAGACCCCTTTGTCTGATTAGAAGGCGGTGTATATATCCTTCAGAGACGGTGCAATACAATCTGTAATAACACGTTCACACGGTCAACTCTAAATAACTGGATAGGAGGCAAAGTTGGCAATTCCACAGTGGTTGTAATGGTTTCTGGCAATTTTAATGTAACCTTGTTCACCGAATGACGGTCCCCAGCTGAAATACACAAGAGAAAGTGAGGTCCAATTACTATGGACGACACAACACAGTGACACAACAGGGGTAAGAGCTTCTCCTCCTGTCTCTCTCTTTGACACCCCCATTCCATTCTCTCTCTCTCTCTCCCTCTCTCCCTCCCCTTACTCTCTCCCCCCTTCCACCCTCTTTATCTCCCCTCCTCCACCCCCTTTCTCTCCACCCTCTCTCTCTCCAACCTTTCTTTCTCTCTGCACCCTACCCACTCTCTCTCTTTACCACCCCCTCCCTCTCTCCCCGACCCCCTTTCCCTCTCTCCTGTGTCCCAGTCTCTCGCTCACTTTTGCTTTTTCTCTCTCGCTCTCTCCCCCCTGTTCAAAATTTCCTTCCCACGGTTTAACACAGTATTAGTAAGAGCTGGATATATTCGACCCTTCACCTGTTCTTAACAAGCCAATATTCTGTGCCATCTTCTGCCCCATAACCAATCACAAGAGCAGCGTGGTTTGTCAGTTCGCGAGAACACAATGGGTCATAGTACACACCTACAGACAAGGAGAAAACATTATATAGAATACTCACTATATAATAAATATACCCCGCCTCCTAACTGTCATGATTGGCAGAACATCATAATACTTAGGCTGCAGAGGGTGTGGCTTACTGCCAAAGGAGGTGGAGACTTGTCATTAGATAATGCTTCAGAGTTCGATTCCCAGACTAGGCCTTATCTATGTGGAGTTTGTATGTTCTGCCTGTGTCTGTGTGGGTTTCCTCCGGGTGCTCTGATTTCCTTCCACACTCCAAAAACATACTGGTAGGTTAATTGGCTGCTGAATAAATTAACTCTACTGTGTGTGTATGTATTAGTGGACCTGAGTATGTATCTCTAATAAGGGCAGGGACTAATGTGAATGTCTAATGTTCTCTGTAAAGCGCTGCAAAGAATTTGTGGCGCTATATAAATAAGTGTTAATAATAACACGTTCCCTCTGCTTCTACAGATTTATGATTCGGTTCCCCTACCTTAAAACTTCTGCAATGTCCACACGTAAAATATGGATTGTGTGGAAGTCTGGGTAGTAATGGAGGGCGCTCATGACACCCTCAGAATACATGCTACCCCCCTTTACATAGGGGAGGTGCTTCCGCTCCTCACCCTGTCATCGGAAACCAGGGACCACGAAAGGACTCTGGACCCTGGAAAATTCAGCGCTCGTTAATGCCCTGTTTATTAGAAGCAGGTGTTTTACCGAGAGTAAGTCTGGATCTGGTCACAAGCCCCACCCACAATGTGTGAGTCTTCCAGGCATACAAGTAATGCTTAGTACAGTATAGTGCATTACCTGTTACAATGGTACTTACCTTTCTTGTACAAGTAGAAGGATCTGCGACTGGCATCGAAGACCACAGACACAGGACCCACCCTCCCCACCGCTTCCTTCAGCTCAAGTTCATCTCCGTATGGGATTTGCTTGTAACTGGTAATCCTGGCACCTTTCTTAGTGGGACTGGATTTACATGTTCCAACCTAGAAATATAAGGGGTTCTTATGGTCTTGGTCTCTGTGGACACTCAGGGCTGTTTCTAGGGCAGGCAAGCCATGTAATTACACAGAGCAGTCCCCAAGGTGACTTAAATGGGAGGTGGGGGTCTTTAAGTCACCCTGCCACTAGGGCCACAGTCACATAGGCCACGGCTCACATAGACACCAGCCGCATCGTATAACAGATGTGGCCTGGTCATTCACATAAACAGTTTTGGTTATACAGGGTTCCTATAAGATGGTATAACCTAACATATGCGGCTGTATTGTTCATGGGGAGAGATTTGGTCCTACAGGGCTCCCGTAGGACCTGCGTACAAGCAACACCATACGCTCCAACATGACCCATTCCACTCTGCTCCACAGTTGCCAACTGTCAGTTACTATGGTAACCACTACTGTTGAAGAGGCAAATAGTTTTTTAAATATCAGTTAATTCATTTAAACCAGGAGAGTGACAGTTGGAAGCTCAGGAGTGGATTAAATTGTACCTAATGGAATGGGTCATATTGAAGGGTCTGCAATACTGTTTATGTGAATGACACGGCTGCCAGGTTAGGTCAGCATCATTCAAGCTCAGAGAGAGCTGCAAAGGAAAAGGGAGAAGACAGCAAATTAAGTGAACATTAGAATGGGTTAGTAAAGAGAAAAGTTGGGGATATACAAGAAATGGAATCTGGACACACATACAAAGGGTAGAAGTGGAGGCTGGACACCCCTATACCAGGGGTAGAAGAATAGTCTGGGCACATATAACCGGCAGAACCCGGTAAGCGGGGTAAGCGTGGCGGGAGAGCATCATGCTAGAGAGGCGCTTCCCTCCCGCCACACTCTTCCGCTGCCATTGGTCCCGTCGGGAGGAAAAACAAAAAATGCACTTACTTATATTGCGGCGCCGATGATCTCCTTCCGTCCTGGCTCCTCCCCTGCTCACTGCTCACGGGCGTGACGTCATCACACCCGACGTTTAGTGAGGAGCCAGCAGAGAGGAGTCAGGACGGAAGGAGAGCGCCGGCGCCGCAATATAAGTAAGTGCATTATTTTTTTTCTGGCATGGTAATGTTTGTTTTTTTTTTTAAAGGGGGCAAACCGGGTGCTGGATACACATCATGGGGGGTACTGGGAGCTGGAGAGACATGATAGGGGATAATATGTGCTGGATATACATCATGGGGGGTACTGGGAGCTGGAGAGACATGATAGGGCATAATAGGTGCTGGATACACGTGATGGGGATATTGGGTGCTGGAGAGACAGGATGGGATATATATATGTATAGTGGAGACTTGGACACTATTGTATAGTGGTGACTATGATTTGCATTGTTTTATTGTGGTTACAATTGTGTTGTATGGTGATGCTTACTATAATCTAGGATGGTCACTGGTGTCAATTTCAAATTGTTAAACAGAAGGGCGCAAAATTTAAGTTCACAGGGAGGCTCCGAACACCCTAGCACCGGCCCTGTTTGGAAATAAATGGTCAAATGGGCACCGCTAGGTCTAGAAACAGCTCTGTGAACTCTTCCTATAAAACAACCGCCATTTTCCTGTGACATGTCATAATTACCTTTCCTTCGAATGGGTACACGCTTTCGAGCTCTAAGCTGTTCTCGATCATATATCTGTAAGTGGCCACAATGAATCCCCCATCACATCCGCTGTTTCCATAGGAGCGAGAGCAGTCCACAAGGTTCTGAGCACTCAAAGATTCCAGCTTGCTTTTTCTTACTTTCACCTGGCACTCTAGCGCCCCCACACTGCTGAACGCCCAACTGCAACTGCACAGTCCCTGGAACAGATCATTGCATGTAAAGATGACATAATACAAGACAAGAGAGAATATGATCGCACACCTCCCGTATTGTGAGAAGTGGGAGGCATTTGGCCATAGGTTGGTGGTTTCTGTGCAGTGGATATTTTGTCCTATATTTGGGAATTACATATTGGTAGTACATAATAATAGAAAGTTTAATTCACAATATAGCTATAGTTATTGTTTGCTAAGAAGAGATTAACATTATATTTCCCTGAAATGTATACAGATATACAGTCATTTTAGTCATGGGTATTTTCCATAAATGTATACATTTGCACATTTCATAAATTAATATGTGGTTAATTGTTACTAATTTCTGATTTTAGACCCACCATGGCTGCTGCAATCTTTCTAAGGAAGGAATTGTCTTACCACAGACATTCTGAGTACACATACTGGAATAGAGGTTAGGGCATGGATACTGACTCTCCCGGAACATCCGGAAGACTCCCAATATTCGGGCATAACAGTAACCAGTAACCCAGACCCTCCAACAAGACAGAGGGAAGAAATTAAAGGTCAGCAACTATAGGTTAGGGACTTAACAATGGGGGGAGCCTTGATGCATTGGCAAGTGAGATCACCTCAATATAACTATACGATGAACCAAACCTTCTATCTATGCCTGTGCTGACATCAGTGAAAGCTGCAAAAGCAGACCCTCCAACATGACCCATTCCATTAGGTACACTTTAATCCGCTCCTGAGCTTCCAACTGTCACTCACCTGGTTTAAATGACTTAACTGATATTTAAAAACCTATTTGCCTCTTCAACAAAGGTGGTTACCATAGTAACTGACAGTTAGGAACTGAGGAGCAGAGTATTTTGTACCTAATGGAATGGGTCATGTTGGAGGGTCTGCAATAGGTATAAAGTTATAAAAGTATATTTTATTTGATTAATTGGCACCAACATACTGAATAACTGACAGGGACCTGCAAACTGTCAGCTGGAAAATATTCTGTTGTAGGTATGACCTGCTATCATACATACTGATTATCGGGCATAACTAGTACATACCTGGTCCTTCACATCCGTCACACAGTTCTTGTCTCTCCAGTCCATTGACTCCGGGACCTTGGATTTGGACAGATCATCTGCTGATCCTGTTGTATTGGATATTGATGTGTCCAAATGCTGGAATCCTACCATTGTGGAGGAGACTTCCTCACTGGTCTGAATGACAAATGAACAAACACTTAGGACTAGATTCAGAGTGTGAAAATAAGAGGAAAACAGGTGGAAAGTTACACCTGCGCAAAACCATGTTGAATTGTAGGGGAGGTCATCTGTTGCAAACAGTATTAGAGTTTAGAGGAGATGTTTCCCAGCCCAGGTCTAACTAACAGTGTAATAGTAAAGCTGGTCAGTATCTGTGTGCAACAAGCAAAAGCAAAGTATTCTCCCTGCATGTAAAGAATAACATTAATTTGACTCCCCCTGAAATTCAACATGGTTTATTCCAGGTGTTACTTTCCACCTGATTTCCTCTTAATTACAGACCATTATCGGTCTAGCCTCCAGTCACCTAATAAAGCAATACCTGTTACATCACAGTTACAGAATTTATATCAAAGTATGAAATAACTGTATTGAATTTTACTATATATTTTATGCATACAATAAATTCGCAGCCTGGAATTTTCTTTTTTCATAATCACAATGGAAATGATCATCATTAAGGATCAGACTCTAAGTTACGATTCTAATGAACCAGATCCCCAAGCAACAGTTGTGCACAGATCCACAATTGCAAGGGTGCAATATCTCTGCATGCAGAGGACCGCAAATCCTCTGCAGGATCTAGCCTTTCCTACGAGAGTATGGGAGGTCACTCTCCTCGTTCATACGGAGTCCCGAGACCAGGACCCTGCCTCAAGATCTCCGATCCATCTTCACTTATAATATGGCCAGATCGGAAGTCTGGATAGGGCAGCGAGCATAAGAAACATAGAAAGTGACGGCAGATAAGAGCCACATGGCCCATCCAGTCTGCCCAGCTGTTTATTTAAAACTATACTGACCCTAGACCCTATTTACCCTCAATTTAGTTTGAGATTTAGGATTTCCTTATATTTATCCCAAGCATGTTTACACTGTTCTACTGTGTTACCTCTACCCCCTCAGATGGGAGAATATTCCACTTATCTATCACCCATTCAGTGAAGTCATTACTCCGCACATTGCCTCTGAATCTATCACCCTCCAGTTTATATTCATGTCCCCGTGTTCTATTACACCTCTTCCTCTGAAAAATGCCCCTCCTCTAGCCAGTCACACCCCTTTATATATGTGACAGCTGCTATCATATCCCCCTAGCCCTTCTCTGCTCCAAGCTATACAAGTTTGGTTCCTCTAGCCTTTCTTGGTATGTTTTGTGACACATGAAATGGACCAGTTTAGTTGCTCTTCATAAGCCACGTCTATACTATAGAAAGTAAATAATCCCCCTCCCACTAGCACTGACACTCACCCTGCCATTAGCAACACGTCGGGATGTAAATCATTATGGGAGCCTGGCTCTTGAGGATCAGATCTATACTGTACTGGTGTTGAAAGCTCATGTGTAATTGAAGAAAATTGGCACTTTTTTGATCCTAGCATCCATATCAGAACTCTGGATCTAACTGCTAAACCCCCTACCATCCACTTGCGAACACAACAAACCCATCCCCGTCAGATGTGTTAAAAATCGGGTCTTCGGATTGGTAGGATCTAATTTGCGTCAACGGCTGTTGGGGATTCCACATGCGCAAATCGTGAAAGGAAATTTTTTTCAGATGTGACAGCTCAGACAACATCCACTTCACGTAAGTCGTATCTGGTCTTATATTCCTTACAATTAAGGAATTCTCACCATATCTCCCAAATGGTTCATTCCAACTTCATAGGAGTGGATGCCCAGCGAATGCTCCAAGTTGTGGATCATGATAAACTTTAAGTTGCTTTCCCAAATCATCCTTCGTGTCAGTTCATCCTCCTGTGAAATCAAACGACAGAAAATGTCGACATGATAAGCAGCCCAGCCATCCCTGTCTTCGTGGTAGACGGCAAAGTATGTACGGCGTCTACCGAAATTAAGTCTCAGGGAACTTACCCGGTTGTTATACATTTTCTGGTGGGTTTTAGCCCATAGCTGCCAGTGGCTGTCTAAACTGGGATCAGAAACACACTGACCGGATATCACAAACACCAGCAGTCCCACAAACTGGATCACTGGAACGCCCATTGTCTTGTAGTGTAGAAACCACACAAAAGATCACTACATGAAGGACTAAATTCAGAACGTAGACATTTTAATGTGCACACTGAGAGATTCAGGCGTAAAGTATATCAAACAACTCGATATGTACTTACAAAATGATGGCTCCTGAAAAATATGGAAAAGCACTTTTGGAAGCAATTAAATAACATTAACAAAGATCTAAGCAGCCTTTTTATGGGGGCACAAGGGGTACCCTGTGTCTTTTCAGCATGTGCAGTCAGGTGCTTACCTGGTACAGGGACCTCTTTTATTTCTAGTATAAACAGGACAGGGGGCATTACAAGGGGGGCAAAAAACACAGCGGTAAATTAAATAGGGCAGACTGTCACATTTTAGGATCATTTAGATCCTATTTTAGATCTCCAAAATATGTCCAGAGGTAAAGACAAAGGAAGAATGTCAATAAAGAGCAATCTACTAACTGAAACAAAGGTAAATGTGAAATAAGTTTCCTACCAGTAGAAGGTGGATGGATCTCTGTCGAGACAAGGTTCTGTTTTCTACTGCCTGGGCTAACAGTTCCACCATCACTTTTAATGCAAGGTACGGACGGGGTGGAGCTTTGGTGAACATTCCACCAGACTGTTGTGAATCTCTGGGCATATGCCAAATGCAATTCACAATGTTGTATGTTTCCCTTGCCAAAAACCTGTTCCAAGCAGACCTACTATCGATAAACCATTTACATAATATTTGAGATATTTCACATTTTGTTGTCTCCTTATGAAAGATAAGGGTTAAGAATGATGACAGAGATTTTCCCTTAGGGAGAAATATATCAAGGTGCAAATTGGCAAAATTCTATCAGGTTCCTGTGCTGGGTTTTTTTTGTGTGGCAATTTTCAGCTTACTAAATTTTAAATCCTATGGCCAGCCCTCTCAGGCCAATAATGTATACTTTCATTCTAATGCATGAAAACGTGCTTAGACTATTAGAACAGCACCCAAAAGCTAATAAACCCAAAAAATCATAATGGGTTGTGCCAGGATATAATAAAATATCAGGTGTATAAATTAATATCAGGATATAGAGTGACCTTCATTTGGCCCATATCAGGTTTTGTTTTATGGCACTAGCTTGAATGTAGTGGGGCAGAACAGGTTATGGCCCTGTCATAAATGGATCAGGATACAAACCTGTCCCTTGTCACAAAGGTGGGGGCTGTTTGGAGAAGAGCCGTTTTTGTGCCGTATTCACAGACCTGTTTACACGTGGAGTTGCGTGCGTATTTTTAGGTACGTTTTAGCTGCGCATGTGTAGTAACTTATTTACGTAACTTACGTAGAATATACGATTGTAAGTGCTTTAGGCACAGGCATGTGAATCGCACTTGTGGTCATATGTATGGAGGGGCGGAGTTGAAATACGTACCTGAAAAGTTATGAGTCTTTGAGGGCGCGGTTACCTAGAATCGCACGTACGGCATACATATACACACGTAAGTACACACAAAGTTAGAGGTGGACTATGGAGGCGTAAGTCTATGATTGCATGGCTGTGAGAGGGGAGTGTCGTGGGTGTGGCCTTGCTACGTGTGTGCGTATAATTGCGTACTTTTAAAAAAAACAGGTCTGTGAATATGGCCCTTTGCCTTTAAAAAGTGCTGTATAGTTACATAACTTTGTTCACTTTATGGGTTCTTTGAAGGAAGGAAGTGTTCCCTATTTCTAAGTATTCTGCTAATCCCAGGCAGGGAAGATTTTGTGCAAGTCTTTCTGTGTTTTCCCCTTTTTATTTTATAAGAAACTGCATTTTTATTATTATCATATTAAATATCACTTAATAAGTTCATGTCTCTGTGTTCTTACGGATTCACGAGTCAGACCAGCTCGGTTATTAAACACTAATTAATGGTAACAGAAGAGGTCATTCTGAGTTGATGATAATTCTAATAAAGCATAACTGTGTTAGATTTGTTTAAAGGAGAATCGAAGAACTTCTGTGCATAGTCTTGGTGGTGGCAGTTCATTAGTAATAAGTCATATTTGGGGTGGGAGTAGGGGCATTAGTCGTTGTAGAACAGGCCAGGTGGCTGTTGTGATTAACCTCTTGTGCCCTAGATAAGTAAAAAAAAAAAAAAAGTCAGGTGAGGTCAGGGTCGTGACAGGTTGAATCCAAGCATAAGTTCTGCTGTTTTACATCCTGCGCACGGTACTCAGCGCCTGCACAGAACCAGTATTTCTGCATCTGAACTGCCTGATTCTGTGTTCTTTGCGTCATTCAGCCTCCCGCACAGGGAGTGGTCCACCACGAGATATGCATATGGAGGGCAGGCATTGGTATTTCACTTCTGTAAGGGCTCTCTCTATAACTCAGTACATAGATGCCTGCAGAATAATTAAGGGAGGGTCGCAGACATAGTTCCGCGTGGGAGGGCCCTGCACCTCTGTTAGGGTTAGGCTGAGGGATAGGGTTAGAGGAGGGTTAAGGTTAGTCTGCGGGACGAGGATGGTTAGAGGAAGGGTTAAGGCTAGGCTGTGGGGCAGGGATGGTTAGGGGAGTGATAAGGATAGTCTGCAGGATGGTTAGGATTAGAGGAGGGTTAAAGTTAGGCTGTAGAGATGGGGAGGGTTAAGGTTAGTTAGGCTGTGGGGAGGGGATGGTTAAGGTTAGGATGCAGGATGGGGATGATTAGGGTTAAGATGCTGTGAGGGGGAGGGTTAAGGTTGGGGCTGTGGGATGGGGATGGTTAGGGTTAAGATAAAGAAAACTTACTTGTCACTGTTTAATTCTACAGACACACTAGACATATGAACAATGGCTTCTAGCCACAAACTGATGAAAACCGCTGGCAGTCGGTGCTTAATTGCTGCAAAGTGATTTGTCGGAAGATTTGGGATGACAAACTACACCCTAATTTACTCAACTATATCACTAATACCATAGAGGAATATTTATATACATTTGTGGTATTCAGATTGGTCTCATTGGTCCAGATTAAGTTACGTAGTTTTCATCTTACGGACATTGTTTTAAGAATTGTGCTACTACGCATGTGTAGTAGCTTATTTACGCTATCTACGTACCATTTCTGTACGTAGATTGCGTAAGCGCGGTCCATTGTTTGGTATAGCCATAGGTCATATGAGGTCAGGAAGAGCAGCCAATTTTACCCCAAATACTGACTGTTAAGAAGCACTTTAGGTAAAGAATGTCAGGAGTGTCACACATTACTGAGATATCTCTGAGGAGCTCCATGAGAGCCATCGTCTACTAGTGGAAGAAATCTTCACTTAATCGCTGAGTGTTTCTGTCAACTTAACTATTAGAATACAGAACCTCCCCATTATGACCTGAGCATGGATTAAGTCTATTACAGGTGTTCCTGAAACCATGTACTGCCAGCCAGGGTAACCTGTGGCACTCAGAGTGTCACTATTTGAACACCTTCACCAATCAGTATCCAGAATTTGAAACATGTTAAGCAGCCACACACTATGCAATGATACAACCGACCAATAGAATGCAGAGGTCCACGTGGGCAATGCAGACTGACCATACATGAGCCAGTAAATCTGGGCTTTACTCCCACCCCACCGTACCGATCCAAAATGGGTCAGGGCGAAAAAAATGGGTCAATGCCCTGCTATATATAATAATCCGACAGATCAACCAAGGACATGTGTATAAACTGTAGATTTACAGAAAAATGGGTGGTTGATAAGTGGAATAGCCTCCCATCTGAGGTGGTTGAGGATAACACAGTAGAACAATAAAAAAATGTTTGGGATAAATATAAGGATATCCTAAATCTCAAACCTGTAGAGGGGAAAATATGGCCTGATCCAGACCTACGCCCGCCATCGCTAGGATGGCGGGCGTAAGATTGGCTGAAAAGCCAATCTGCGCATGCGCCAGGCAGATGTTGCCCGGCGTAGCTACAGCAACACCCGATCAACGATCGGGCGTCCGTAGAAACAGCATAGGGACGCTGGAGGGGGCGTTAAGGTTAGTGTAGGTGGGCGGTAGTTTAATGAGGGAGGGTGGGAGGGGTGGGCGGGGGGAGGTAATATAATGAGGGAGGGAGGGCTTAGCGGTAGTACGCTCGTGTGCGAGCGTATAACCCATTGCTTACGCCGGCTGAAGTTAGGGTAGCCTTCAGCCGGCGTAAGCAATGGGAAACATGCCCGCACAGGGGGAGTGTCGGGGAGAGTGGACGGCGATACGCATCGGCGTAGGTCTGGATCAGGCCCATAGTGTCTGTATTGTATATTAGAAAAAAAAAAGAAAAAGAGGGATGGGACTGTCCATTCACCAGAACTCTGTGCGAGTAATAGACATAACCTCCCTTTTGTTTGTCTGGATAAAGCAAGTATCCAACATCAGATCAGTGCTGGCGCTATCACCAGTCTGGATCCGGCCCTTACAAACTAAAAGGAGAGTTTATAAATCCTATAAAGAGATGACATATTCCCACCACACCACCCTCATAGAAGCTGCAGCTTTGCAAAGCAACAAAGACACAATGCCTGGTCCACCGCTGTTAACAATGTGATGGACCAGACACCGTAATCAGTTATCCACAAGGAAGCAGGCCAACCCTAAAAACACCAGGTGCATATGCCCCACTGTACCCAGGCCCAGCATAGGACCCCCCGCCCCTGGAAATTTGTGACTGAAATTGTAGATAGATCTAGAGTGCAAAAAACACAACAAAAGTAACCAGACCATTGAAAGTAGCAAGTAAAAATTCTCATAAAATTATATTATTTTATATAGTATACACATAAAACACTTTGCACAATAAAATGTTTTGAAGTATCAGAGGGAAAGAAAGGAACAGAGCAGTTTATCCTGCAGAAAAAAACCTGTGGAACATAGTACAAGATATAAAACTTGCATAAACCCTGTAACAATTCAATTTCACCAATGATATAACTTGTCCAATGCCAGATGTCTTATTTGGATGTTGATCAATCTACAAGTGACAGATAATGACATGTCTGTATAGAATTCTACCCCCTCATGTATTAAGTAAACATGTCAGCTCTTCAAGAACTGCACCTTGAGACCCGGGGGAGTAGGCCTCCAAATTAAGATGCTACCCTGCTGTTAAATGCTGTTATTCTCAGTATTCTGTGGAAGTGGGGGCGGAGCTTGCTGCTTAATGCAAATGATCAAGGATACACGCCTATACTCCTCAGGGGCTGGCTTTACATCAGCTCATTTCCCCATTTTCTAAAGGAAAACTGCTCCAAAGCAATGAAAACTATATTGCAATCCATTCACATATTAAAATATTAATTCTTTCATTATTGAACATAATTTTAACATTGAGATTGTCTGTATGCATTATTCTGGTAACATCCCATGATTACAACCATGTTTGAAATGTATATGTATTCTATAAAAACACAGCCTGGGGTGAAAGATTGTCAAGCGATGCAAAAAAAATAAATAAAAAGATTAAGCTATTGTGAGATGTCTAAAACAATATGGCAGCACTTAAAAGGGCAATGCATCGAGCGATAACCTGATTGGACAGATTATTGTTCAGTGTAGGGAGAATCATCCAATCAATGATTACCAAGTGCATGGCCCGCCTAACTCTTCACTACTAAACATTGAGTCAACAAGCTGTGAAATAATCCATAAGGAGAATAATGGCAATTATAAAAGAACCTCCATTTTTAGACTGGGCCATTTATGGAATATATTATGGGATCATTTCACCTATGCTTTTGTGTTGCCCATTGGTGCAAAAATTCTGTAAACACAAAGAAATCTTTGATATTGTGGTTGACTGATGAAGCATGAGGTACAAATCAAGATGAAATACTCACTTGTTTTAAGGCAAAGCATTTACATAATAAGCAGAATATGAAAGTCATCTTAATGTTCTTGCCGGTGTATAATATTAACTAAAGCATGATTAGATGTGTCCTCAATGGTTGTACAGGCAATAGAAGACTTTCCTTCAGAGAACGCAACATTTTTCCCTCTAGGAACCAAAAATTTCCTGCCCTGACGTTATAAAAGGCACCAGCTAGATATATGATTATCCTACGCAGACATAATCCCTGATAGAGCCTAAAATCATACATTTTAGGGTTAATATAAAAAAACATGTCTTCATAATATGCGTGTGCTTTTTTTAATGTCACGTGATCTCTGGATTTTTTGGATGAGGGCTGAATTTTCCCAGAGAAAAACTTTTAATAGAAAACCCAATTGGTGGCACAACATTGAGTTTAAAGCTGGTGTGGTTTAGAGAGTGGCTGTCGCGTTTCTCCTTAAAGTACTGATAGAAGGCAGTTCTGTGGTGACCCTGTAATTGTGGCTCCTATTTTCTGGAGTCAAAGTCTTTATCTTTATTAAAGCCCCTTTTTGCAAAGGCTCGTCAAATCTCCCTTGCTCTAAAGGGAGATTAAGAGAAACACGTGACACGTGATGGAAGATAGCCAAGGTAGCGTTCAACTGTAGACATTCCACTGGGCCTCTGTTACTCCGCAAAAGACTGGAACATATTGAGTTCAGAAAACTCTTCGCTGTTGTAGCTTGAGGTCTGATCTCCCAGCATGGACAGCATGTCCTAGATACAGATAAAAAAAAAAAAATACATGTATATAAAACTTAAAAAAAATAAATAATCAATAAAACTTAAAAAAAATAAAAATAATAATACACAATATAGATCCAGCTGGTAACCATCTGCACTGTGGTTTATCTACAGGGGGACCATGGAAGTTACTTTACAACAGCTTTATACCCTTCTTACTGAAACTGCTGGGAGACACGCTTGTCAGGACCTGTTGCTGGGAGCTTCTCTCTGAACAGTTCCTAGATTCTAAAGACAATGGCTGAGCCCTGTCCTAATATATTGTATGCACAATAACGCTCAATACCTTTACTTAGTGGTGTGCAGCTCTCCTCCAGGGTATTACCAGACAGAGTACCGGGTGCTACACACTTACACTCTATAGATATGGAAGAGAACATGAAGCAGCTGAAGCTTTGCATTGACTTACGGGGAAGACGTCTGATTGGCTGCTTTGCGGCTGGACATGTGTATCAGCAGTGCTCTGCCCGTGCTGCTGGCTCTGCCACTGGGGCCATACTGTGACAGGCTCCGCAGCCCGGGTCTGGAAGGGAACGCGCGGCTGTCCTACTTCAGAGGCTGCAAAGACAGGACAAGAAAACGCTGCCTCAGTCTCCTGATATAATAGAATGACTTCAGATGTATTTTATGCTATGTGTATTGGGGGGATGGATGCTCTGTGTATTAGGGGTGGATGCTGGGATGCTGTGTATTAGGGGTGGATGCTGGGATGCTGTGTATTAGGGGTGGTGTCATTCTATAGCTGTCACTATAAATCTCAGCATTTTACAGCAGTCACTGGAGTGTTTGGGCTTTTTGTAACATTAGTTTTCCTTGTATATTATGGACTATAAGCATTTATATTAGATATTTACAATGATCTCATTTATGTTTTTATCTTGTTGCAGGTGCACCGGTAGAAGATAACATAGAACGCTGGCAATCCTGTATACGTCTGTGTGCCCTACAAATTGATCCAAACATGTATTTTTTTTCCTCCCAAAGGGGCACTTGATTAACCTGTCTACAACGCATAGAAGCCTCCAGCATGAAGTACATACTCCCTGATATCACTGATAATATAAGAGACAATTACCAAAGCTATTGGTCCTGCTGGCCATGTTAGGATAAGACCCTCCAGCAGGAGAAGAGGTTGAGCTCTGGGAGGACAATGGACTAAAGTTGGTGGGTGTTGTCTGGAAGTTGCCCATTCCAAAGGGAGGAGACTGAGTCTTCGCTGCCTGCAAATAAAACAAAACAGGATTGGTTGATGAAGAGGTGATGAATAAACCTTGCGTGATCAGCTAGCCATGCTCCATATTATAAAGATACGCAGACCTGAAACAAATCTTTTATTTAACAAATGTCTGAATATTTTTTAGAACTTTAGATCTAATATATTAGTAAATTTTAAATAGTTTTACAAAGTTTTAAACAGGAAAAACAAAATACACGCTTTTTATTTGGGGGGCTGGGATGCTGTGTATTAGGGGTGGATGCTGGGATGCTCTCTGATTGGGCAGTTGTCATTCTATAGCTGTCACTATAAATCTCAGCATTTTACAGCAGTCACTGGAGTGTTTGGGCTTTTTGTAACATTAGTTTTCCTTGTATATTATGGACTATAAGCATTTATATTAGATATTTACAATGATCTCATTTATGTTTTTATCTTGTTGCAGGTGCACCGGTAGAAGATAACATAGAACGCTGGCAATCCTGTATACGTCTGTGTGCCCTACAAATTGATCCAAACATGTATTTTTTTTCCTCCCAAAGGGGCACTTGATTAACCTGTCTACAACGCATAGAAGCCTCCAGCATGAAGTACATACTCCCTGATATCACTGATAATATAAGAGACAATTACCAAAGCTATTGGTCCTGCTGGCCATGTTAGGATAAGACCCTCCAGCAGGAGAAGAGGTTGAGCTCTGGGAGGACAATGGACTAAAGTTGGTGGGTGTTGTCTGGAAGTTGCCCATTCCAAAGGGAGGAGACTGAGTCTTCGCTGCCTGCAAATAAAACAAAACAGGATTGGTTGATGAAGAGGTGATGAATAAACCTTGCGTGATCAGCTAGCCATGCTCCATATTATAAAGATACGCAGACCTGAAACAAATCTTTTATTTAACAAATGTCTGAATATTTTTTAGAACTTTAGATCTAATATATTAGTAAATTTTAAATAGTTTTACAAAGTTTTAAACAGGAAAAACAAAATACACGCTTTTTATTTACAACTAAAGCTGGCCATACACTAGGACGATTATCGGTCCCAGCCGGGGGTGAGCCGATAAATGGGACAATTTCCCGCTAGGTAAATGTCCTGTTATCAGCACCATACACCTCCTCTGCTGGGACAGATAATCCTAGCAGAAGAGGGGAGGGGACAGGGCTCTCTATGTTGCTGCTGCTGCTGCTTTATCTCTATGTACAAAGCTGCTCTGACAGCTTTGCAGGTATACTTTATAGCTGTCAGAGCAACATAGTTCATAGATATACAGCTGCGGCTATTGCAGGCAGTAAGACAGATAAGAATCAACCGAAGCCCGTTTTCAGCTGATCCCTGTCTGTACCACTCCTGCAATAGCCGCTGCTGTATATCTATGTACTATGCTGCTCTGACAGCTGTAAAGTATGCCTACAAAGCTGTCAGAGCAGCTTTGTACAAAGATATAAAGTAGCAGCAGCTCTGAACAATAGGGAGCCATTCAGCTTGCTGATCAAATAATCCAGAGCGTTTCTGGTGCGTTTATTTGACGTTTCGAAAAATGTATCTGTTCCATACACTAGAGCGATTATTTGCCCGATAATTGGGAGATCGGACCAATAATCATCTAGTGTATGACCAGCTTTATTCAGAGAAAAATTTTTTAGAATTAACGTAAATTATAAATCAGGAGATGTTTAAAATTAACACCAGATTTCAGAACAGAAATAACACAATATTGCGCAATATAAAATGAAGAAAAAAGTTAAACAGCAAATCACACCAGGTGTGATTTACTAAGCTGTGGGTTTGGATAAGTGGAGATGTTGCCCATAGCAACCAATCAGATTCTAGCGGACATTCTCTAGTACGTAATAGGAAAGTGAGAGCTATGAGGCAACATCTCCACTTCTCCAAACCTACAGCTTAGTAAATCTGGCCCCAAGTCTGTGTCACAATATGGGTGCAGGAATGAACGACACACATAAGGAATACCAGAAACAGTGATGATGGTTCAATGGCATTGCTATGGCCAGATATGTACAATAACATAAGTATAAACATATTTGCATCTTAAATAACAATGTTAACTATTAAATGGGCCAAATGGTTCTTATTTGCTGTCTAATTTACAACAGAGTGATAGAGATATCAGGTTCCCCTAAACAGAAGAGGAATTAGTAGCAAAAAGAGAGAAGTAGTAATGTCACATTATAGGTCATTTATTGGTCGCTGGTGCGGCCTCACCTGCAATACTGTGTTCAGTTCTGGAGGCCATATCTCCAGAAAGACATAACTACATTAGAGACTGTGCAAAGAAGAGCAACTAAGATGGTCCATGGCCTGTGTCACACACCATACAGAGAAAGGCTAGAGGAAGTAAACATGTGTAGCTTGGAGCAGAGAAGGGAGAGGGGGATATGACAGCAGCTCTAACACATATCAAGGGGTGTAACCAGATACAGGAGGGGGTATTTTCCAAAGGAAGAGGTGTAATAAACTGTGCATAAACGTGTATAAACTGGAGGGTGATTGGTTCAGAGGAAATATGCAGAAAAAGGACTTCACTGGAAGGACTAATCTCCTCATCACAGGTAGCACAAGTTGCAGTAGATAATGTAAACATGCTTGAGATAAATATAAGGATATCCTAAACCTAAAAATCTAGAGTCCAATAGGGTCTAGTGTCAGTATAGATTAAACCAAAAAAAATTAAAAAAAAACCACAACAACAACTGGGCAGACGTCATATGTCACATACCTGTGCTGTAAAGGATGGGCGTGTGCCAGAGCTCCAGTTGGTGCCGGACACTTGTGTGGGGCTTGTATGCCGCGATATCTGCGCTAGGATCTGTCCTGCCGATACGGGCTGCTGGATAATATTGCCTGGTGATACCATCCCACCACTCCTGAAATAGGTACAAGTCAAGTTAGACTTTTACAGCGCCCTCTGGTGTACATAATAGGCTCGGAAAATGATACTACACGGAGAAATAGGAGTGTAGTTTTCCACTCCGATGATCTGTATTTCAACAGATCACTTTCCAGCAAGGAAACGACAACCGCGGACAGTTTCGCGAGACAGCATCGTTCCCATGACTGGTGACTTCATTCTAATCCTAACCCTTACCCTCGCCTAGCTCTGTCCATCCCTGTTCTGCAGCTTAACCTTAATCTTCACCTAACCCTAGCCCTTCCCGTCCTGTAAGCTAACCTTAGCCGTCCCCCTCTCCGCAGCCTAACCCTAAACAGCCACTCTAGAAGCCTAACCTTAACAGCATTGATAACAGGAACCTTATTGTGATAGGAACATTCCACACTGTCCCCATTCCAATGTACAAATAGCCTTTATTACAAACACTGATTAAGCAGCCAGCTTTATCAGTGGCAAAATAGAGATTGACGCAGTGGCAGCTACATGCCGAAAAATTTGTATCCAGGACAATGTTAGATCCCATTCTGTAAGACTGATCTTATATAATGATAATACAAGTCCAGATACATCTCTGCAATCACGTGATTTACACTTTCAGCATCACCTGAGACGAAAAAGATCTCTTACCTGAAGCCGTCCACTGGCCGGGGTGCTGGGGTGAAAGTGCTGGCTTGCTGAAACAGCTGCTGGTTGCCGGGGACTCCACTAGGATTAAGTGCTTTGTTCTGGTCTAGAAGGAGAAGGGTTTAAAGAAAACAGGACTTTGACAATCAAACGCAGGATCAGACTGCAACTAGACAGGTGAGTAGCACATACAGAGAGATGAGGATGCGACATTAGCAGCAGCTTTTTTTTTTTTTTACCTATGGAATAAATATGACCACATAGTAAAGCTGGCCATTCAAAGCGGTTATCACTCCCAGCAATAGGTGGCTGCTGAGATTGACAGGAAGCCCTTGCAGCTGATATATTTTATGCATGCCATATGAGCAAATAATCATAGCAGAACTTTCCTGGTACAATTATTGTCTGTTTGGAAAAAACATCCTGACCACTCACTACAGCAATTATTGGCTTCATCTCCTGATAATTGGATGATTATAGATTTATAAATCGTTGTTACGGCCTCACCTAGAATACTGTGTTCAGTTCTGGAGGCCATATCTCCAGAAGCACATAAATACATTAGAGACTGTGCAAAGAAGAGCAACTAAAATGGTTCATGGCCTGTGTCACAAATCATACCAAGAAAGACTAGAGGAACTTGGAGCAGAGAAGGGACAGGGGGGATATTATCGCAGCTTTCAAATATATCAAGGGTTGTGACCGGCTAGAGGAGGGGGCATTATATAAAGGAAGAGGTGTAATAGAACATGAAGGCATGAATATAAACTGGAGGGTGGTAGATTCAGGGGAAATGTGCGGAATGACTTCACTGAAAGGGTGATAGATAAGTGGAATAGCCTCCCATCTGAGGGGGTAGAGGTAACACAGTAGAACAGTGTAAACATGCTTGGGATAAATATAAGTATATCCTAAATCTCAAACTAAATTGATGGTAAATAGGGTATAGGGTCAGTATAGTTTTAAATAAACATCTGGGCAGACTGGATGGGCCATGTGGCTCTTATCTGCCATCACTTTCTATGTTTCTAAAATTGCATCAATAATTGCTGTAGTGGACGGCCAGCCTAAAGCTATCCACCCACTATCCAATAATCAGGCCAATAAGGTGATTACCAGTTGACTGACCTGATTATCACCATACACTGCCGCAAAGCATTATGGGGCTGATCCTGAGTGTGAGAGTAAGAACAAAACAAGTGTGAACCTGAGCAGAACCATATTGCAATGTGATGGTGCAAATTCATTGTAATTACTTCCCATGCAGGGAAAATACTTTGTGTTTGCACATAGACCTCACATACTAAATAGCTTTACGTTTAATCTGTAAATTAGTCGAGTTAAGCTAAGAAACACCTCTCAGCTCTAATTCTGTTTGCACAGTCTAAATGCACATCTCCTTGCAGATTGACATGGTTAAGCCCTAACCATCAGGCTCTGCATAAACCCATGTCAGGAGCTGGTGTGGGTCTGCAGTTAAACCAACCAAACTGGCTGCCAAATCAATGGCTTCTGCCTTGCTGAGGAGAAGCAATCGATCATTCCCAGGACGAAGATGCAGCGGTGAATGGTAAGTATTTATCTAATCCCAACCCTTATCCTAATCCTTACCCTCCCCTTCCCTTCCATTACCCTAAACCTCTCCTCCCAGAAGTCTTACCCTAAGAATCCCCTCCCCACAGCCTAATCCTAAAACCCCTCCCCACAGCCTAACCCTAAGACTCCCCTCCCCACAGCCTGACCCTAAGACACCCCATAGACTCCCCTGTAATACTTACCTGTCCGGTCCAATGCGGTGGGTCTGCAGCAGCGGTTCCCAAATGAATGAACGGGTAAGTATGGGTGCACATAATATCCTGTGTTGGCTGGCTTAAGTATTACATCTATGGTAGTCTGCATAACATCTATACTTCTCAATATTCAGGCACATAAAAAAATTCTATATAAAACATTAAGAGATCCTTTAAGAGAAAAAAAAAGTTGATGTTGCCCAGAACCAGATGTAAGTTGACACAATGCAACAAAAGAACCACTTTAACCATTATAGCAGTTTACGGGCACGTGCATATCCAGCTATGAAAGGAGGTAGCTCTGGGCTTTGGTTAATAATATAATGTGTCAGGAATGATCCTGTATTACACCATCTGTTCCTGCCTACCCTGGATGACAAGTAATAGAAACACAGGCCATCTTTGCACAGGTGAATTGGTGCCTCCATCTCATCCCTTAATACAGATATTGGTCTATAATTCTGATGTACCTGAGTTGATGCCACTGTAGATTTCCGCAAACCTGGCATTTCTTTCCTGTCCGTAGAGAGTGTCTGATTTCTCCCGGGACTTGCTGTGATCAGGAACAGCTGCAGCCACCGGCTGAACCGGGACCTGTCCGAGGGAGACAGGAAATAACATTGTGAGGTCTCTAAGTTTATCTCATACAAAGAACAAAAACATGTCCGGAACCTCTTGGGCAATATGCCTTACTGTAACACTAACTACGTCCCTCCACCATTTCCTCCCAGCAAACTTCCTTTAGAATGCCAGCAATCGTTCTTTTCTGAGCCTGAGCAGTGATAAGTCATGCAGGGATTCCCTA
>WWET01000171.1:309515-334664 GCA_011038615.1 Limnodynastes dumerilii | reverse complement strand
CACCATCAGGCCTATAACTATTCACCTCACCGGTTCTCTGTGTCAGCACATACATAAATAAGAGGTTTAGGTAACATTACAGTTATATCACCTGCCCAGCGTCAAGGCACCTTCTGTAGGCCAGTCCCTAACTTGTGTTGCAATATATGGACAAATCTTCCATTTAAAGAGCCATATTGAGGAGGGGACAGACTCCCATAGAAATCTAGTACATCGGTAATGATAGTCCAGCCTGCGCTTCTTTTCATATGTATACAAGTGTATATATAAACCAGCACTAGTGCTGACTCAAAAGCATAAATAATTTTTTTTATAAACATATTAATCTAATTTGCTGTATGACAGCATCAATATTATTTTTCAGCTCCATCTGCACATCCCTATAAGGCTGCTGCTGATTGGCCATCCTGGGCAGCTTCATGAAGCTAATGCTCTCTACACTATTATTAATGACCTGGCAGACAGGCTCTTCCCCTTGTAGACTTACCTGTGTATGGCTGTAGGAGACTAGGCTCTCTCTGCTGGGTACAACATCCAGTTCTGCGGTAGGGGGCTGCTGTCTGAGCAGATGATAAAGAAATTCTGATTACATAAACAGTAAATAGAAGATGAAAGCCGTCAATTATACAGAGGTCAGCATAGTGCACTAAAGATGAACATAAATGAGGAAGACCATGTAAAGAAAGGCCAGCAGTGGAGATAGGCTTCCCCATGCACACTATATCAAGCTTCAGTGGGGCCAGCGAATGCAGCTCTGCCTGCAAGGCCCCTTCTGTCTAAAATGCACAGTTCAGGGCTTTTGTGCAGGCGACATTAAGCACATGAGGAAGCTGCAACCACTATGGACTGTATGCAGACTTCCGGAGTTTAGCGTTTTTTTTACTACCGCACATGCGTAGTAAATTTTTTTACGCAATCTAAGTATATTTTACTTACGCAGATTGCATAAATGGGATCTTTAAGACGGCATATACGCAATCTACGTAAGGAAAAGATACGTAGATTACGGAAAAAAATGTACTACACATGCGCAGTAATAAAAAACGCTAAACTCTGGACGTATATGTTATATGTCCGGTAGTCTGCATACGGTCTTATGTGTGCAGAGGGGACACTAGACAGCTATATAGCCCAGTGATAACCACAAATTGTACAATCTGGATCCAGTAACACCACTGGAAATGACAATCAGGTTTTAGGGCAGTAACATATCAGACACCACTAAATATAACCACAAGGTGGCAGCGATGTCAAACACTAACCTCAAATGGTAACATCAGTTTTCCCATGTTCCACCAAGAGGATTAATTCTATTATTAATCTTTGGGACCACAAAATATTAGCAGGATGTTAGCTTGGGCTGGGAGGGGAGTTTGTCAGCTAGGAAGGCAAGTAGCATTTGATGGACACAGCCCAAGTAACACTCCTCCCTCTCCAATAGAATGAGATATGCAGCTTCTAAGGCAATACACGTAGAGCTATTGAATATATTTTAAACTGTGTTAAAGTACTAATCAGACACAAAATGACAAGGTCACACCTATGTCTGGTTGCTATACATTCCTTCCCCAATCAACAAATCCTGTCACTCACCTGGAGGTCATCTGACCTGGGCCCATTTCAAGAGGGTGAGCGATACTTTGGCCTAGTGGCGGCCTCTGCACAGAGCTGGTCAGGGCTGGTCGTGACTCTTGGCTTGTGTTCCTAGAGAAGATACAGGTTATAGACAGGAGATGTACACAAACACACCTAAGGCATTAGCAGCATTACAGTTAAAGTATTTTCTCTACAGCTTGAACCACACTGGGCCTCACTGACGGCTTACAGATGGGGGAAGGTTCTAAGAAAGGTATGGGGACACAATGTGGTTCTGCTTGAGTTACGTACTTCACATTGGTGTTGGTGCAGATGATATACTCAATCTCGTCAGAGTATGGGTTCTGGAAGGTGAAGGAGCTGGTTCTCATTAGAAGCCACTCACGGTTTTTGGATCTGAAGCGGAACATGACAGACAGAACCTGACCTTTTAACTTCACCACCTGGAGGGAAGAAGAAACCAGTAGTAAGGACCTACCTCCAGGTGTATTGCTGCATAGGATCAGAATACAACACATTGGGGCAGATCCAGAACTAAGTTTTTACGCGTGGTGGAGAAGTAAATTCGCAGTTACGTACGCACTGCGCATGCGCACCATAGAAAATACGCACATTCACGTAGCGTAATTGTGAACGTATGGGAAATTCACGTATGTGTCACATAAATACTTACGTGTGGGCGTGCCAATTTTACTTTACTCAACAATACGTGCGTTTTACGTGAAGTAGGCGGGGTATTTAAATTAAAGTGCACAGTATGGGCGAGCTGCGTACGTTCGCGTAGTCTGTACGCCCGTTAGCGGACGGATTGTGTTACGTCTGGAAAAGTTAAGGTAGGGACGTACTCTGTTACGTTTGAAAAAGTTAAGGTAGGGTTTGGGCAGCGTATCTTGACAAAATACGTCTGTGCAAGGGGTGTGCCAAGGGGAGTGTAACGAATTTACGCACACGAAAATACGCTCCGCGAATAAACGTACGGTACACGTAGTTCTGGATCTACCCCATTGTGTCTAAGTGTAAACCCTCTGCGAAGAATTCCAGGGATGGTTACGGTGCTATTGTTGGGTAATGAGCATAAGCACAGCACCGTGGTCCTTATACTTGTGTATTGTATACTTGTGTATTCAGCGTGACAATTCCCAGGACTCATTCTAAGTGCCGACTCTTGCCGTGCAATACAACATGGATGGACTTTGGGACATTTCTATAGTATGATTTAGTAATGTATATTAGCGGGCATAAAACCAAAATTTAGGGTTTCTCTAAATGATCAACACTGCATTCTATTGATTGCCATAATAGTGCACCAAATATAATCCATCATTCCATATAAATCCAGAACGTGTCACTACCTCCTGCACAAACAAATGACTCATGTTTTTTCCCCCTGCTGCAAGACTCCACTATACCAGCGGCCAGCAGGACGGACCCCCAGGTCCTGCATATTTTGCCATTGGTAAAAAGCCTGACCAGAAAGTGGGAGGAGCCAGAATTTTTCTTATGAATATATCGCACACATTGCAATTCCCAGTTTTGTACACTGGGGGGCACTGCCCCTCTAAGGAGCATGCACACATTTCATACATCAGACAAAACCACATTCACATTACCTGCTGAAAGCTGTCTCTTAGAAGCTGCTGGTCTTCAGGATGTGCAAACTCCACAATGTCTTTTCCTAGGAGATCCTAAGTAGGTAGAACATTATTAATGAGTGGAAAGAATTCTAGATACACCACTTCCCCACCGAGGACAGCGCTAATGGTTTATAAGCAGCACTCCTAGATGGAGTATTAAGCACCGTCTAACCTGACAGCTGTCCCTGACCGCGCCAGAGTGGTTAGCGCAAATTGACCCCCCCACACACACACAATCCAGGCTAATGCTGCACTCCCTTGCTATGGGGCCCAACTCTCTCTACTTCCTTCCCTGTGGCAGCTGACTGTAGCTTCAGCAATGACGTGTTTCATTCCACCAGGAGAAGGAAACGCTGAATGAATTTTGCCGCAGTGAAGGCCATTGCTGAGCTTTTAACCTCTATTGTTTTAATCTGGTATGAACGTGTCCTCCCATCTGCAGAAGTCACTGAGGGATTGCAGAGACCACATTCATTTGACGCTTTAATTCCACAGCGCTTATTAATTATAGATATCATGGGCCGTATTCAGAAGCCCTTTTGTTATGTACGCAATTATACGCACGGCCGGAGCAAGGAAACACCCACCACCAACCCGACACTCCCCTCTCCCGGACGTGCTGTCAGAGACTTACGAGTCCCTAGACCACTCTGTTCTTTCCGTGTGTACTTGCGAGCGTATATGTGCTCCGCCCGCGTGATTCTTGATAACCGCGCCGCCATGCGTTCATTTAAATGCCCCCCCACCCACTTTTATGTAATTTTCCCGTGTCGGATTTCCATGCGTATGTCCCCAAGTGCGATTCAGATGTACGTCCGTTAGGCACTTACATGCGAATAGTCTACATAAATAGTGTAACTGAAGTTACTATGCATGCGCGGTTGATCAGATACTAAAAATACGCACGGAACTACCCTCGAATACGGCCCCATATCCTTACCCACCTGTGGCTGATAGCCAACAGTGGCTGCACACCGGTGATCCACAAAGGTAAACATGCCATTCACACTG
Organism: Limnodynastes dumerilii; assembly: GCA_011038615.1. Lineage (NCBI taxonomy): Eukaryota > Metazoa > Chordata > Amphibia > Anura > Limnodynastidae > Limnodynastes > Limnodynastes dumerilii. The sequence goes on along the minus strand of WWET01000171.1, from coordinate 330,423 downwards.
TGCCGGGAGATGAATTCTACTGGCTGGCAGATGCTATTCAGGTCGGTACAGTTTGGGGAGCTTGTCACCTTGGGGAAAGAGCAATAGTGTGACAATCACCATCTACAGCAGAGCTGTTTATGCAACCTGTGACCCATGCCTGGACTCCCCATATGCAGAGCTTACCTGTAGCCTGCCTATAGCCACCAGGCAGAACTTGCTGCTTTGCCCTGTGTCCTGGTCATCATCTGGTAATGAAACACCTGTAAGAGGAGATACCTGTATCACCAAAGTGTGACATAACCTGGGCTGTACAATGTAACATACAAGGTAAAAGCCCATTGGATCATACAGTGTAGAGATCTCATTCTATGCCCAAATTAAATCACTACCTCCTGGTGAGATATCCAACAATCGGCTGCCTCTACAATGCGTAGAACAGGCCTGGCCAACCTGTGGTTCTCCAGGTGTTGCGAAACTACGAGTCCCAGCATGTGTGGTCAGGTATCAGCTATGGCCATGCAGTCAAAGCATGCTGGGACTCGTAGTTTCACAACACCTGGACAGGGACAGGCTGGCCATGCCTGGAGTAGAGGAAGGGTTGTGTCCAGTGCAGCATGTTGCATATTTCTGGCAGCCTTTAGGTACAATTCCACAAGTGACAGGTCTGCATTAGTGACAACAACGTCCTGTATAGATTGGTGAATTCAGAGACAAGTAGTGTTGCTGTAAATTAGTGGCAGCTATGGGCAATTCGTGCTTTGCGACAAGCGCTGTAATCAAATCAGACACCATATAATCCCTAACTACACAAAGAGGTTTGCTGATATGCTGCTATTTAAAGGAGGGAAAAGTTTAGCTGTGTTCACACTACGGGCTGTATTCAAACTTAAGTAAGTGCTTGAACTTGTTGATTGCAGGGGAGTCATATTTCATCTGTTGAAAACTGTATTAGAGTTGAGAGGTGATGTTTCCTATCCCAAGTCTAAATAACAGTGTGATAGTAAAGCTGGTCAGTATCTGTGTGCAGTAAGCAATTCATAGATATATCCCTGCATGTAAAGAATACAATTAACTTTACTCCCCCTGCAATCAGCATGGTTTAGCCCAGGAGTAACTCATTTCAATAACCCGCTACTCAAGCATTTCTACCATCGTATATTTAAATGTAGAAACCTGCTAAGGCGTTCCAGTGTGTAGATCTGTCTGCAGAGTCTTTGGAGATGATCATGAGCGCATACACAATTCAGAATTTCAACAACATCATTACATCAATGACCAGTAAAATTAGGAAGTCTTAAAAATCAAAACAAAGGACGTAATGTGCTTTGAAACAACAACGTATGATTGTGTGAGCGTGTATACTATTCAGATATCGTGTGAAATATCTTTTATGTATACCAAGTATTCATGTTTACAGAAGAGCAGCGAGACTTACCTGCAGGTGGCCACGCTTTGATGTACCCTGTGCAGTGTACTACCACAAACTGTGGTTCACCGTCTTTAGGGTGACCGAGGCCATTCCTACAAAGAAACAAAAGTAAGAAGAGTCAAAGATGGGCTGAACGTTTGAGGTTTCCTCTCCCTTCACAGAATCAAAGCATCTGACGATGTGGCCGGGTCTATCCACCCTTAACATAGACCAATGGTCAGGTCACCAGACAGCCAGAAGTCTCAGAGATATGGACTCACCTGCATCTGTTCCTCATAAAGCTAAGCCGGTTCATGGACGCCGGATCCACTGTGGCGTTCCCACACCTGAAAACATACAGTTAAACAAGGATATCATTTCCGGTCAGGCCTTCTATAAAGGCCAAAGATCATAGAGAGAAGGTTGCTTTGTGGCCTACAGTCGGTGCAGAGCTGCTGAAGTCTAGTCTTGCTGTAGTACTGGCGTGGTCATCACTGACATATCTTAAACCATACAGGTGCTAGGAGTCACTTCCGCTTGTGATCCTTACCTCATTCTACATATGAACGACCTCCGAGACCCCATACACATTCTCATGGAAGACTGCTGACCCTCCTTCTTCACTGTGCCGGTTTTCAAATCCAGGATACGACCTGCAGGACGGGGAGATCCGACGTTATAAAATGTCCTTAAAACGGTTTAAGGTGGAGCACAGACTGTACCTCCAAGAGGCCACTAACTCACCAGTCATGGCATTCTCAGCTGTAGAGAGCTGCTCTCGCAGCTTGTCCACGTCATCGGGATGGACCTGGTCGTACAAGGTGCTCCCAAACCACTCTGACTGTGGCTGGTTGAGGACAGGCATCACAGAGTCCGACACATACACAATTCTGCCCGTCTCGCAGGACACCACGAAAAGAAAGCCATCGGCGGCCTCCAAGATCAGATGTTTTAACTCCTGTACAAGATACAGAACACGTGTGAACAACATGGCCGAAAGCCCAGAGCAGTCCATGTCACACAGAACAAACGCAACATCACATATGGTCCTCGTACTACCACCGGTTGTAAACCCCTGCTCTATAGAACAAAAAGCTAATTTATAGGACAATAATGTTTCTGCCAGTTACTGGAATAAATACATTTTTATTTTTTATGTTTCTTAAAATAATAGTTACAAAAAAAAAAAAAACTAGGTGGGATTAAAAATGACAAACCCCCCTTCATTGGTCCGGATTCACAGTTACGTAGTTATCGTCTTACGTACGTTGTTTTAAGAATCGAGCTACTACGTATGCGAAGTAGCTTATTTAAGCTATCTATGTACCATTTCTGTTCGTAGATTGCGTAAGTGCGGTCTCTACGTAAAAAATGGTACATAGATGGCGTAAATAAGCTATTATGCATACGTAGTAGCTCAATTCCTAAAACATTGTACGTAAGATGAAAACCACGTAACTGTGAATCCGGACCGCTATCACATTGAGTAATGAGAGAAGTAGATGAGACGTTATTCTGTGCTAGATTATACTCTACCCACAATCCCAACGGAACATGGAAACCTTCAGTGATGAACATTGATCAAATGCATACACATTGATCCAGGCTAGGCGTCTACTCAAATATATCAGAGCAATAATATTAAATGCTCATTGCTATTGGGCGATTGTCACAAACAATCATGGAGCAGACATCAATAAACTTTACAAGTGCGGTTCTGCAGCACGATGGTCTTCATTTCAAAAGACTATTGTAATACAGCTGAATATAGATTGCCGGCAGTCTGCATTTTAGAAAGCAGCAGGGAAGCAACTCCTGGGGCCAGATTTACTAAACTGCGAGTTTGGAAAAGTGGATATGTTGCCCATAGTAACCAATCAGATTCTAGCTGACATTCTCTAGTATGTAATAGGAAAGTGAGAGATAGAATCTGATTGGTTGCTATAGGCAAAATTTCCACTTTTCCAAATTCGCAGCCTAGTAAATATGGCCTCTTGAGTTATTAGTCAAAAGTGTTTAATGGCCGCTCGGAGCAAACTTTACTACAGTCGAGTTCAAAAACAAAAACATAATAAAATTGTCTTATTTATCATTTTAATACCTGTAGCAATTAAATACCTGATCTGTTAAGAATGATGGCTTGTAGGTGCCATCGGTGGGCGTGTTTCCAGTTCCCCGCAAAGACTTCATATGAGACACGGCCATGCGCAAGATGGTCAACTTGTCGGGCTTGCGAGCCAGGGCGCTGCAGGTTGGCACCATGTCAGACAGCTCTGTGATGTAGGCTGTCATCTTGTTTCTCCTCCTCCGTTCAATCTCACTGTGATTCTCCCTGAGGTCACCGTGAACACAAGAGGTATCAGTGACGAGTAGAGCAAGAAGACAAAGCACAGATCATACAGGCAATCCAGACCTTCTGTGTTATGTGAGGATACTGTGCTAACATGCCAGCCATGCACGACCACAGAGAGGTGACAAACAAGACGAGGGGTTACACACTAAATTCAAGGCCCTAACATACTGTCAATCGGACATGGATGTACCTCCAAATGTGGGGCTTTTTAGTCTGAGAAAAACCCCATTAGCTTTACTATTGTGGGCCTACACAAAACCAAAATCCCGCCATTTACCTCACAGTGCACACGGCCATTTTGTACACAAACATCCTCCAAAGGAACCTATAACATAGGCCCACAAAATGGTTGCCTCAACTGTGTAATGAACCAATTACTGTTTATTTCATAAACAAACTAAACAGAAACAATACAAGCTGATAATAAAAAGTATTTCTACCTACCTACCTAAAGTGACATTTCATACAAACAGCCAGGGGCTATCATGATGACCCCTATTCAAAATGGGTGGTATTGTGCTAACATGAATTCTAATGCCATGTGTATTTTAATGGTAATCCACTTCAGCAGCTAGTGAAATGTTAATTGTCACCACTAGTGATTTAAGACGACCAGACGAGGGATCGATCAGGTCACACACATCAGTGACAAGGGCTAACCAGGAAATGACTTGACTGGCCTAATTCCAATTAATTTAATAGTCGTAAGTGTCACACGGTGACCAGAAATCCTTCCTGCATCCACTGCAATTAACTCATGCAAGTAGCCAACATAATTCAAACCACACTTGGCTGTAACGTACTATATTAAATAGGTTTTTATGTCCCTATTGTAGGGGAAAAGTACAGTACAGAGTCATACAAGAGGCACTAATATTTACTACCAGTTCATTCCATGGCAGTCAAACAGGAAATAGTCTGAAGTTCAGCCATGACAGTGGCTAAACCATGCTGCTAATGTTAAGGGAACGGTATCTGGTACATATCACCTCATGAGATAAGACACTGTGTTGTGTCTGATGGATAGCTGTATGCACGGGAGTGGAAAATCAGATGTCTGACTCAGGACTATCTGCAGAAAGAATCTACTGGAATATATGTCCTCTCCCTAGACTATCCTATCATATCATTCCCCCAACACTGCCTGACCTGACTGCAATGCATGCTGGGATATGAAAATTAGCATTAGAAGAAATTGACCTCTGCTTGAAGGATTCTGGCAGGCTGGGAATGCAGAACATTATTATAAATTTATTACATGCAAATAAAGGGGCAATAAACATTAGGTTGATATGCCCCAAAAAATGATTTACGTCCAAGACATTTTTTTCAACATAAAAATCAGAGGCAAATAAGAATGTAAAATAATAATAAAAACAGTGAGGGCAAAATTATGTGCTCTCTCTATGGTCTGCAAGCAGGTAGGTATAGATGCAACACATTATGATACTACATATGAGAGCGGTCTTAGAGAAATATTCACAACGCCTGTCATCAAGAAGTGTGATGGATCACATGCATTGCATACTCCCATATACTACAATTAGTGGCCTTTCTGTGACTCAGTGCCGATAAGAGTGTAATGGCATGTTACCAGGCATGCAATTTATTATACAGAAAATGCTTTGACAATTAACATCAGAATGGGAACAATCAGGTGGTAACTTGAGAGCGTTCAGTAAATCCAGTCTGATGATGACAGTCTGTAACCACACCTGACCATTGTATGGTTCACCGGAGGACGTTCAGCCTTAGCTTGAGGTTGTCATTAAACAAAACTAATTGTTTTGTTTCTGATATGGCCTTGGTCGTTCATATTCCACGTGGTCTATGCGATCATGGTCAGTCAAACCATATAAACATCTTTATGTTTCTCTTTGCCAAATTATTTGATTTTAGTATTTAAGAAGAAAGGATCTGTAGCTATACAGTCAGTTATAACACAATAATAATAATAATAATAATAATAATAATAATAATGTGTGTGTGTCACTATACATTTTGCATCAAACAGAGATGTCTGTTTGGAAGCATATCTGGGATCAGCAGCGGATGGGGGCGTTGGTCCACAGAAGTTATTTTGGTTGGAGGTATAAGGGGGGCCTCCTAAGGTGAGAAGGTCTCACCTTAAAAACACATGATATATGACTTAATATAGGGACTCTCACTGTTAGGACCACCTTAGCAGCAAAGTCTTGATAGTGACTGGTGGCTTATCATATATTTGCAAATGATTATAACTAATATTACTGCTTTTTGTGTTGCGGATGTTAAAGTTAGTTACTGGTTAATGGCAGCCTGGTGGCTCAGTGAGTAGCACTTGTGTCTGGCAGCTCTGAGGTCATGAGTTTGATTCCTGGACTAGGCCTTATCTGTGTGGAGTTTGTACGTTCTCCCTGTGTCTAATGTTCTCTGTAAAGGGCTGTGGACAATTTGTGACACTATATAAATAAGTATAACAATAATGGCAGTGTTGCTGGGACATTTTCTTTCCTTTGTTTCCGTGTAGATTACACAGCCTTTCATGCACCTGTCTGCATTAACCTATAAACAGATTTGAGCTGCCACATTTTTGTGGATTACAGAATGTTACATAATATTGTTAAACTGCAACGCGTCTTGTTCACATTAGGATCCCATTTAATCTTTGTCCAGTAACTACAAACTATTTAAATCTAAGTCTTACCAAGACAAACACACAATATATAAATAACCAGGAAGTAATTACTCATCACTGAGTGAGCACAAAATGGCTGACTGCATCATATGTAGCTGATGGGGATATACTAAAACCCTAACAGCTAAAAAGGTTCACGCTAGAAGAGCACTGGAATATTGTGTGCACTATCTTACACATGTAATAAAGAACATGTCAAGACTCATTGAAAGTGCAGGACAGGAAGAAAGTTGGAAGCTGAGACAAGGAGAAGCATTAACCAGTATGGCTTGTCATGCTCCCGCTCCTACCTTGCAAGCCTTTCCTTATCCGCTGAACTCTGCTCATCGTCTGACCTGGAAACAAAATCAACCGACCAGCTCAAGTGAGAGGAGACCTTGGAGCCCGTTAACTTCCAAGTCTATCACGCGTAAATACTTTGTCATGGTATGGGCTAAATCTATGACTTTTTTTTTTATACCTTTTCCTTTTTAAGTGCTTTTTACACTTGCTGTACTGTACAAGTGCTGAAAACGACACTACTGCTGTCTTCTATTGGTGCTTATCCTTCAGCGTTATTACGAACAGGAAGTCTTCAAATGTATTTTGATTAGCACCTGAACCCTTCCCATGAACACTGGTGGATATGGATGTCATTAGGAACTCTTGCACATAACTGGCAGTTCCATGACCTTAATGATAACGCTCATCATAGTCTACTGGAAAGTCTTGCAATCTTAAACAACAATTGGGTGGTTTTATGGATAAATGTCACGCATCCAAATTGGATGTCATTTAGTGAGAATAGCTAAAGTATTCAACAGAAAAAAAATATAATTCTAAAAATAGGTAATAAATTGGCACCTTGGTGAAGGGATATTTCAATGGGATCATATTTAAATGCATGAACTAATAAGATATATAATGTATTTGTGGGCTATGCCTGCTGGTTTCTCCCCAAGCAGTACAAGTTTTTCACCTTGCATCACATATTGAAGTCCCTGACTCACTAATTGAAGGCATCTGTCCTCCCTTATGCTGGCCATACACTAGATCGATTATCAGCCCAATTATCAGGTGATTGGGCAAATAATCGCTCTAGTGTATGGCCCAGATCAATTTTTGAAACGCCAAATAAATGCACCAGAAACGCTCTGTACGATTATTTGATCTTTTGACATGTTCAATTTAAAATCGGGAGAAAGCTCCTGATATTTTAAGGGAACCAATCAGCAAGCTGAATGGCTTCCTGTTTTTCCAAAGATGCTGCCGCTGTATATCTATGTACAAAGCTGCTCTGACATCTTTAAAGGTATACTTTACAGCGGTCAGAGTAGCATAGTACATAGATATATAGCAGCGGTTATTGCAGGGAGTAGTACAGACAGGGATCAGCCGAAACCGCGCTGTGTAAAGTGCGGCTTCGGCTGATTCTTATCTGTATTACTGCATGCAATAGCTGCTGCTGTATATCTGTGTACTGTGCTGCTGCTCTATATCTATGTACTGTGCTGCTGTATATCTATGTACTGTGCTGCTGCTGTATATCTATATACTGTGCTGCTCTATATCTATGTACTGTGCTGCTGCTGTATATCTATGTCTTGTGCTGCTGCTGTATATCTATGTACTGTGCTGCTGCTGTATATCTGTGTACTGTGCTGCTGTGTATCTATGTACTGTGCTGCTGCTGTATATCTATGTACTGTGCTGCTAATTGAAGGCATCTGTCCTCCCTTAAGCTGACCATTCACTAGATCGATTATCTGCCCAATTATCAGGTGATTGGGCAAATAATCGCTCTAGTGTATGGCCCAGATCAATTTTTGAAACGCCAAATAAATGCATCAGAAACGCTCTGTACGATTATTTGATCTTTTGACATGTTCAATTTAAAATCGGGAGAAAGCTCCCGATATTTTAAGGGAGCCAATCAGCAAGCTGCCACTGTATATCTATGTACAAAGCTGCTCTGACATCTTTGAAGGTATACTTTACAGCAGTCAGAGTAGCATAGTACATAGATATACAGCAGCTGTTATTGCAGGGAGTAGCACAGACAGGGATCAGCCGAAAACACGCTGTGTAAAGCTCGGCTTCGGCTGATTCTAATCTGTATTACTGCATGCAATAGCTGCTGCTGTATATCTGTGTACTGTGCTGCTCTGACGGCTGTAAAGAATACCTGCAAAGCTGTCAGAGCAGCTTTGTATATAGATATAAAGCAGAAACATAGAGAGCCCTGCCCCCTCCCCTCTTCTGTTAGGATTATCGGTCCGGCAGGAGAGGTGTATGGTGCCGATAACGGGACATTTCCCTAGCGAGAAATCGTCTCATTTATCACCCCCAGCTGGGACCGATAATCGTACTTGTGTATGGCCAGCTTTATACTGGAACCGTAAATGTCTGTGGGACAGCTGTGTGGTAACACTGCCTATAATTGCAGTACACAAATGTGATAGTCTCAGGAAAGGGTTAATACAGAAATGTCACCAGACCCATAGAGGAAGCCGTGGACTGAAAGCTTACAAGTGCTATTTAATTTAATCCTAATTATAAAGTAATTTTACCAAGAACTACAACAACAAAACTGTACGGTAACTTGCATTTGGCTGACCTTTCCCGCAGGCATCCAGCTATTACACAACATGATTGCGGAATAATGATGTGCACATCCTGTACTATTTTACATGACACTTATGTGCATCAGTCGCAGCCACAATAGCATATATACAGTCAGAGAGTGATCTCAGGGATAAAAACAGGGGGAAGTTGTGAAAGAGCCAGAGCAACTTCTATTCTCTTGGCCTACTGTAAACAAGCCAGTCCTGTTTTCTGCTACTTCTGTAACCTGATGTTACTGCAAGAAAGCCAGTCCTGTTTCCTTCTGTGACATGACCTTAACACAAGCAAGTCAGTCCTTTTTCTTGCTAGTCCCTACGACCAGACCCTACTGCAAGCAAGCCAATGCTTTTTCATGCTAATCTTGTGACCTGTCCCTACTGAAAGCACGCCAGTCCTGTTTTCTGCTACTCCTGGGACACGAAACTACTACTCCTGTGACCTGGAGACTGACTTCTGAGGTTTTATCCCTCTCATGCTCTTTAGTCAGATTGCTGTCAATTTCCCACGTGTGCTCGAGACTGTGCACAAATCCGTGCTAACCAATCAGAATGCCTTAAGACCTATCCACACTTGGAGTGAAGGGGATGTTGGACAGTGTAAATCAGCATTAGCCCATCTCTCCGACCATAACTGGTGGATTCAATGACATTAAAATGGGAAGTCTGAACATTGAACTCCTCTAATTAGTATCTGAATGGATTCGTAGACATTTTCTCACCCCGGCATATCAGATAATGGCCGTGTTTTGGGATCGCTTTGTGTGCAAATCATGCATCTTTCTGGTCTACTCCGTGAGAAACCTGGTGGATAACTTGTTATAATCAGATTCCTTCATTACAGTCACTGGACAATCACTATGATGTTAGCATTCATATTTAGTATATGACAAGAACAGCATCCCATATAATTACATTACTATAGAGCATGTATGGGGCAGGCCATACAGAAGTAAATATGCGCGCGCGCGCACACACACACACACGCAATGCTGTGCAAAGCACCATAGCCAGAAACAGTTGCACTGCTGGTCGTGTGAGCGTATACACAGGTCAAATTCTCTGTACATCTGAACACCTGTGGACGTGATTTAAAAGAACGGTCGGAAAACCAAATCCTTTTATCAGTAGAAAGCAAGATGGCGGGAGCATGCACTCTTGACACTATCATTTCAAATGGTCTAGAATCGTATGACCAGCCAGATAATTGCACAGGTGTGTACACAGCTTAAAACAATATGGCTGCTGTAAACAAGAGCTCAAGCAAGCGCCAAGTTCTGCTAAGTCTGTGGTACGGGCCAGTCCACCTGTGCAGATAACAGGCGGCGGGGGGCCCTTGGGGAGAGGGGGGCCGGGGGCACGTGCCCCCTGTGCCCCCCCCTTAATCCGGCACTGCAACAAACAAGTTCTGCGAAACAACAAGGTACAGTGGTGCTAACACTGTGCAAACAGCAATCATTCGTTGGGGATGATCGCAGACCAAGGAGTCGTCCAGTTTCTGGCAATTACTGCCGCTGTTACATGCGCTGACAGCTACCTTTAACAGGGCATCAGACAATAGCGATCTCCTGTGTGCATTACATTCTTAACACATGGGTTTGTGGCACAGGACTGATTTATGGAGAACACGTAATTACACATCTGAAGACTAAACGCACACTGATTATCTGAATCTGCCATCAGCTGAATATTTTCACACCAAACTGAACGAAAAAGCTTCTGAACACCTCAAGACAAAGTTTTGTACTGTAATATCATGAAAGCAAGACAAATGTAAGGCACGATCATCATTGCACAAAGTATCTATACCGATAAAACAATATAAAAGAAACAATCATTTTATCACAAGAGTAACAGGTGAGAAATATTAGGTATCGACAAGTAGTAATATGTTACCCCATCAATAAACAGAGCTGTTCCTACCAACCAGAAACACACAATTTACCCACTCTAGAAGATAACACAGACCTGCAGAAATCACTTCTTACATCTGACTCTATGTGGGTGTAGTATAAGAGCAACCTTTAAGTCAGGCCTAGCCAACCTGTGGCTCTCCACTTGTGAAAACTACAACTCCCAGCATGCTTTGTCAGGTATCAGCTATGCCTATGCTGGGACTTGTAGTTTCCCAACACCTGCTTTATGTTCTCCAAACTACCAAGCACCTCATGGAATCCAGGTAGTGAAGATACCTTGACCATGCTTTGTTTCTTTAGGCCCTGTGAGGGTGGTAAGTCATTACTAAAAACTCCTGGCCTAAAGTGTGCTCATGCATAACTCTAGCATGTAACAAGCCGTTTGTAATGTATATAAAGATATTTCATTATTTATTTATTATTATTAGACCTCATGGATATAGCGTAGGACGGTGCTACATACAGAAGCACCATGCAGTCTGAGTACTGGCCCTTGTTAGGATTATGCTAATCATGAGTGCTGGCACTTATTTCGTTCTGTCTATTCTGAGTATCAGTATGGTTATATATATTTTCTAATTTTTTCATTATTTTGTTCAATTTCTATGATTATTATAATATTGTCTACCTACTAGACCAGACTGATTAACTCATATAATGGGGTCTTTCTATATTTCGCATTATTATTTTAATACAATAAATTTCATGTTTTGGCACTAATAAGTTTTTTTAAATTACTTCTTGTCCAGTTGGATCAATTTATTATTGAGTGGGGTATGAAACCTTGTGCACCTTTCAAGCAGTTTCTGGAATCCTGTCTATAGGGTTCAATTGTTTTTGCTTTGTTTCTTTAGGCCCTGTGAGGGTGGTAAGTAATTACTAAAAACTCTTGGCCTAAAGTGTGCTCATGCATAACTCTGGCGTGTAACAAGCCATTTGTAATGTATATAAAGATATTTCATTATCCTCCTTGTGAGTAATCTGGTGCCCATCGCAAGCTACATAGATGATGACAAGGAGAGCTTGCTCAGGGGCAACCACCATAAATGATAGTATAGTAACTCCTCATAATACACAGAGTCCACCAAGCAGCTAATGACCTCCCTGGCTCAGTAGTTACATGTACAGAAATCAGAGGAACTCACCTTGCAAACCTCTCCTTGTCATTAGGTAGCTGGTCATCGTCACACCTGTACATTACAAGGAAAACAAAGTTATCAGGAGAACAAAGTTATCAGGAGATTAAGTTGTCTTTCAGGTTCTACTCCTTCCATTGTTGTGAAAAGAAACCAGCTTTTGTCATTCATGCAGCAACAACGACAATTCAATGCAACACAACGTACAGAAAATTAACCTCAGCGGTAATGTTGGCCACACACAATAAGATCATCCAGTAATCTGGCCAATGCTCAGTTAATCAGATGACCAGGTAAACCAATCAGTGTTCAACATGCAAAATAGCAAACCAATGATAACCAAATGACTGGGCCTATCACGGTGGGCAGTGTAAAGCGTTCACTGCAGATCAGGCATAAGCAAGCTGTGGTACCCTTAATGCCATGAAACTACAACTCCCAGCATATTCGAATAGTACAAATATATCTGATACCTAGAAAAGCCTGATGGGACTTGTAGTGTCACAGGCTGCTTATGACCGTTATAAGAGATTGATCTATATGGTCTAAGAAATGACTGCCTTCTGTATTTTTAGACATTTTAAGCCTTTAATTTACACCACATCCATTCTCACTAGTAGGCCACATTCACAATGAATTATATCAGGGGAAAGATTAACAGCAGAACGTGACTGGCAGAGGGATTCTGGGAAAAAAAATGAATTGTGGAACATTGACAGCTTTTGATTGGTCCACATAAACTGCATCATACAGAAAAGAGACAACATAGCTGCTCCTCCTCCTAGCCAATAATGACACACAATATATATATATATGTCACACACATATACCTGAGAAATTTATTGCCAGAGTCATCGTCGTCATCAAAATCCAACCTAAAATAAAACAAAACTAAATTATTCATTATTTAAAAAAAAGACTCCACACAGCAACAACAAATAACAAAGAAGACATTTGTAATCTGCCACATTTAACGTACAAAAATTAAAAGTTTTGCAAATTAAACGCAGTAAACTTCTGTAACCAAGTACCCTTTCTTTTAGGACTCATTTCTCTTTATGCCATTGAGTGCATATTAAAATAGTTTTACTATAAATTTATATTTGAAACTAAACCAAATTGAACCCCCACAAAGTATATAAACCAAGGTTAAATTGCTCTTTTTACATTTGCTAATAAAAAAAATGTCTATGGAGGGTTGAATGTTAATCACGATCCATTGCCTTAATTCTGTGAATATCACTGTCTCATCTAGAGCATGTAATATAGCAGATGTTTAAAAAAAAAAAAAAAAAAAAGCGAACAATATATACATATATATATACATATATATATACATATATATATACATATATATATACATATATATATACATATATATATACATATATATATACATATATATATACATATATATATACATATATATATACATATATATATACATATATATATACATATATATATACATATATATATACATATATATATACATATATATACACATATATATATACATATATATATACATATATATATACATATATATATATACATATATATATACATATATATATACATATATATACACATATATATACACATATATATATACATATATATATACATACATACATACATACATATGTCGCGCACATATACCTGAGAAATTTATTGCCAGAGGCATCGTCGTCATCAAAATCCAACCTAAAATAAAACAAAACAAAATTATTCATTATTTTAAAAAAAGACTCCACAAAGCAACAACAAATAACAAAGAAGACATTTGTAATCCGCCACATTTAACGTACAAAAATTAACAGTTTTGTAAATTAAACTCAGTAACTAAGTACCCTTTCTTTTAGGACTCATTTCTCTTTATGCCATGGAGTGCATATTAAAATAGTTTTATTATAAATTTATATTTGAAACTAAACTAAATTGAACCCCCACAAAGTATATAAACCAAGGTTAAATTGCTCTTTTTACATTTGCTAATAAAAAAAAATTTCTATGGAGGTTTGAATGTTAATCACGATCCATTGCCATAATTCTATGAATGTCACTGTCTCATCTAGAGCATGTAATATAGCAGATGTTTAAAAAATAAAAATAAAAAAAGCGCAGCATTGTCCTTACTGTGAGACAGAACATTACTTTAACACACAGGCCTGGTCAACCTGTGACTGCGACTCCCAGCATGCTTTATCAGGTCTCAGTTATGGCCATGCAAGTAAATCAAAGCATTCTGGGAGTCGCAGTCATAGTGATGCGTGGTTTACTCTAATAGGCACAGCGTTGATATGATTTGCTCCCATACATTCATTGTTTGATGTATCACTGTAAGCAATAATAATAATACAGCCGTGCCACAGGTTCAACAAAATAGACTTCATTAACGAGCACAGCTTACCCCACGTGGCGCTTATTGCTTCTCTGCGCTAAGGACCCTCCTGCCTGGGAACTCGAACCCGGATTGGCTGAGGGCACGGCGACTCCTAGAGCTGGGACGTCAGACGCCATCTCTACAGCGGACAGTGGTGAATAGAAAAAGAACTTAAGTATTCTGTTTTTTTAATGTTAAACAGCACAAGAAACTTCTCCAAAGAAAATAAACTTTTATTAATGGTAATTTCCTTAACCAACAGGTACATCTAAATACAAAACATTCAGCAGCGTGGTTTAACCACTAACTGAAGGTTACACTACAAAGAAGAAAAATATCTGTGCTGAAATATGTCAGGTCAATAATATAGTCTTCACCAAGGGCCTGATTCAGACTTAAGAAGGAGTTTGAAATTAAGAGAGGAAAGTTACTCCTGGGCTAAACCATGTTGATTTCAGGGGGAGTCAAGTTAATTGTATTCTTTGCATGCAGGCATATATCTTTGAATTGCTTACTGCACACAGATACTGACCAGCTTTACTATCACACTGTTATTTATACTTGGGATAGGAAACATTACCTCTCAACTCTAATACTGTTTGCAACAGATGAAATATGACTCCCCTGCAATCAACATGGTTTAGTCCAGGAGTAACTTTCCTCTCTTATTTTCAATCTCTAAATCAGGTTAATTTCAAGCTCCTTCTTAAGTCTGAATCAGGCCCCAAGTCATTATTATTATCACTGTTTATATATAAGGCAACACAAAAGATCCGCAGAGCCATACAGATAAAGCTGGGTACACACTGGAGTAATATGACGATTATGATGCAGATCACAATAATCGTCAGATAGCAGCGACATCTTACCAGTGAGAATAGTCTCACAATGCCGAAGAGTCATCTGAAACTACATTGCATCATGTGATTTGATTTTTGGGAGCTCCTAATTTTCGCGATGCCCCGATGCCTGGAGAAAACTTCGGTGTGTACTGACACATGATCTTCAGTGCAACAATTCCCATTAATCTTAATGCTTAGGAACACCGGTGTTGGCGCACATATCATTTCAGCAAATTATGGGAACCATTTCTAAACTGTCCACAGTAAAACAGAGGGCAGTGTGTATGGGGGAGGGACGTACTGCAAGACGGGGCTCCATTTGACAAGTCGTCAGATTTTCACTAAAAACGTCAGTGTGCATCCAGCTTAATGTCAAAGCATAACAAATATTATTATATTATCTAAGTTAACAAACACAACATACAGAGGGGGTACAAGTCAAGGTGCAAAGGTGACAGCAAGACAAAAATACTAATCAACTTAGAATCAATGCAGAGGGGCAGAGCGGAGATTGGAGGAGGTAAAGGACAAGGGGCTAGAGGACCCTGTTCACAAGATCCACAATAAGGACCGTATTCACAGATCCATGTTCACGTGGAGTTGCGTGCCTATTATTAGGTACGTTTTAACTGCGCATGCGTAGTAACTTTATTTACGTAAGTAACATTGAATATACGCAGGTAAGTGCTTTAGTCACGGACATGTGAATCGCACTTGGTGACATGCGTATGGAGGGGCGGGGTTAAAATATGTAACAGAAAATTTACATGAAAGTGGGTGGGGGGAGGCATTTAAATGAATGCATGAGTGTGCGGTTATAAAGAATCGCACGCACGGAAGACCACACGCATAGAACAGAGTGGTCTATGGAGGTGTAAGTCTACGATTACACAGTCGGGAGAGGGGAGTGTCGTGGCTGTTGGCTTGCTACGTGCGTGCGTTTAATTGCGTACTTTTTTTTTTAAAAACGGATCTCTGAATACAGTCCTAAAACTTTCACAAAAAAAAATCTCCAGTGAAAAGACGAATTTTTATATATACTTTTTTTTGTCCGCAAAAAGGCATTTGATCTTTAAAAAAAATAAATAAATAAAAGGTAGCCCCTGGTTGGCAGAAGAATGACGGTGCAAGAGGGAGTGGTTACAAAGTAAATGCGGCCCACGCTAGCGATCCTCCTGAATCGTTTACACCATGATCCAATAGCATAAAAATGTGAAGTATGGATCCAGACACGTTAATATGGATGTGCTATAAATCCTGAGTTATAGGGGATATTCGTGTGTTATTGTGTGACAGATAAGCAAGATAAATGGACTATTATTACTTCCTACTTGCAGAAGATAACAATGTCCTCCTATCCTGGCATTCCAGACATCTTCACACCCTTTAACATCTCTTATCAGTAGAACACTGATGAAAGTTAAACACAGCTACACATCACAGTCCCCAACACTGTATGCCATAAAATGACAGGACATTACAGTGACAGAGCGGTAAGAGAGGCAGCTCAGTCCAGCCTTAAAACATTCATAGTTTATCATTGCAACATCATTTCTCATTGTATCCCACACAAAGATAAGATATATGGCAACTAACTACTTACTACTAGGTTATAATGTTCTTTACATTTTAAAGGGCTTTATAAACTACAAACAACCCTCCCAATTACAGAACCACAGTATTGTCATGATGTTTCAAGCAGGATTCATGGGGGGGAAGAGTCTACTCTTTGCGATGATGGGATTAGGCAGGAATCGCGTCTATATACGCCTCCAGGGCCGTAACTTGGAGTGTACGATAGGAGCGGCCGCCCAGAGCGCAGATCTTAAGGGGTACACCAGTTAATTAATATTTAATGTTAAATCAGTTTAAAAACCATGATCAGAGGCGTAATTTTTCCTTTTTTGCCCTGGGCACTAAAATTTCTAGCTACGGCTCTGTACGCCTCTTACATTAGTTATCTGTATTTTACAGAAACAAAGACAAAATCCTGCCCACAAATACATATCCCAGCTCCTTCTTTCAGGATCTGCAACTCTCTTCTACACTTAATAAATGCTCTGATTCCCGCTTACAGGACTTCTCTCGGGCTGCACCTACTCTCTGGAATAACTGTCCTCACCTATTAGGACTATCCTCTACTCTCCTCTTCAAACAAGCTTCTAAAACTCCTCAACCTACTTCTGAACATTTCTCTCCTCTATTTACAACTATTTTAATATCTATTTTCCTTCTCGGCTACATGGTTAACACAAACTTTGACACTTTCTCTCTCCATACTAAAAATCCACTCCGTTCTCCTACTAAGACTACTGTGTGGATCATACAGAGCACTGAGCACCTTTACCATACACCCTGGCTCCACTATGTGAAATATAGCACTTTCCCTTATGTATTAATACCCAATATCCTATAAATTGTAAGCTTGCAGGCAGGGTCCTCTCATCCACCCAGTCTAATGTTTGTTACTACTCAGCTTGCATTAAGATGACTGCTTAACACTGTAAAGCTACATAAAATGATAGCACTATATATAAACCAATTATTAAACAATAACTACAAAACATTCCATTTTTATCTTGCACCTCTCTGGGCTGTGAGATAAAATATGTGATGTAGCGTCACATGATGTGCCGTTTCAGAAACGTCTTACTAAATAGAATCTGCTGTGCAACATCATTAGTCTGGTCCCAAAATACAGTTTAAAGTGAATAGACACAGAAAATGTATTTGTAATGCACCCATTTTAAATTGCATGCAGATATATTTTTGTTTTATCAAACAGATCAAAGGTCACTAGGCTTGCAACAGAATGTTCTATCAGACTTCCTTTAGTGATGTTCACTACCAAACCTAAAAATAGCTAACAAATTACCAAACAGCAAATGTGTGCTGGTATCTCTGTCACTTATCATTCATAATCAGGGAATGATGCTCCATTCATTCTCATTTATAGCAAGACAACATGTAAATAACAGCAGAATGTAACAACTGGAACAGGTTTTCACACACACAGATCGGTTTGGTAAAGGTGTCCACTGATTTAATGACAACCAATTTAAGAGCTACACAGTCATAAAACCAAAAACAAAATAGAGGTTTTGTGAGGACACTGATTAAACAGACTTTACAACAAAGCTCTTCCTTACAATAAAGGGGACATCTTGCATTCATTTCCTGCTTTCCTTGTAAAGACGACCTATGAGAACATTGCATGCTATAGTAAAGATGTTTAATGGGTCCTGAGAGTGTTGTGAGGATCACGAAATATAGAGCTGCTCATATTTTCCCATGTTTCCTGTGCCATTGCATTCAGTGTTCCCCTTTGCCAGATAACGCAATGGATCAGTCCATTTTAGAAGAGGCTGCTAACATGCTGACTGTCATAGCGCTTTCCTTACGTGCGGGGGTCTGTTATTACACGGAAAAGGCGAGTGAAGTCTCCTGTCACTCCCCTCTGATGTGCAGAGATACAGACATTCCATGTCCATAATCCTCGCCTCCAGTTTACTAAACGGATCTGCGATCGCACTAAGGTTTACGCTGCCCCATTTGTCTTTTCAGTATGGCAAGCCCCGCCTCCACTACGGGGTTTTGACATGCGGAAGGCAAATTCCGCCCCGTCGGAACAGAGTTCCATCCTCATGGAGATCTCTGGCGTAACATCTGGCACAAGTCCCCTTGCGTTACTATCTGTGAATCTGGGCCTTAGTGTCTACAGGCAAGATAAGGTTACAGTACAGTCTTGTGATTTGTTACTGGCAAAGTCCAAAGTCTTTGCATAAACATTTGTTTGCTGCAAAGATCTAGCTCTAAATACTTTTATTGCCTTGGAAAGCCATAAGAAAAGCAATGACTTATTGCATCAATTCCCTTTCCAATCCTATATACATATCTGCAGTCATTTAAAACGTCTTATGTGCATATGGAACACACTGTAGGGGATATTCAATTTGGCACATAGACAGGATGCACCGATTTGGTCTATTACATGTTTTAAAAGCCGAACTGAGATTGTCATCTCTTCTAACCACCTGCTGAAACAATTGTGACTCCATACACACTGCACAGATATCTGCCATGCATTTAGGGGAGTCTTCAGTTAGTTTGAAAGCAGTGCACAATAACTGAGAAGAAAATGTGTTTATTAATATTGTTAGATGTCAAAAAAGATATAAAAAAAAAAATAGATGACAAATACAGCCTAGGGTCCAGCAGATCCCAAGATGGGAGAGAGCTACTACTCCCTCCTCTTCACACTGACTATGTGCTGTACTCCTGCATTACAGCAAAATGTAAACAAGGCAACATTTAGTAAAGATACTAGGATGCTTTGGTAACCTTTTGTATGGCATCATTAAGGCTCTGACATATAATAAACTAACAATTGATTAATTGTGATGACAATTGAGCTCCTGTTTAATAGCAGTTGCAAAAGGTATCCAAAATACTAAGCATTTTGCAGAGCATATACTATAAATCCTTTTAATCTGGACTATCCGCTGGTATAGACTATGCCCTTGGGGAGCTTTCTAACCCTCTGTTCAGAGATTTGCTTTGTGTGTGTTTGTATTTATGTATACATCTATAATTAAAATATTTGTTCTATTTAAATATTTACAAATTCCCTTAAACATGTGCTTTATACAAACAAATGTTCTCAATAGGCCACTTACAATCCAAACCAGCAGTTCTCAAACTTTTGTGTGGAAATATCAGTTACCCACTATGGAAACATATGGGGTCTGATTCAATTTCCTACGAAGACGGGAAAAAGTGCTTAGTGCGCCTATTCCCTTCTATCACGGTAAGTAAAAATCGCAAAATTTAATGCACCTCTACACTTTCTACATCTTCCATTCGGCAACCTGCCATCTGGTTGGTAAAAATACAATTGTTACCCTCCTTACAACTCTGCCCAGAGCACCACCATACCATGAGCACAACTGGTTGAGAGCCCTCGCTATTAACACTATTGCACTACTGTAGCACATCTTTCATATGTCATATGGCCCACAGCGCAGTCATATGCTCAGTGTATATGAATAATCCCACTACATTTTAGTGCCCCTAAATAAAAAGAGGCCATGCACCAGGTTATCACCTGGCTGACATAGATAAATAGATATGAGATAGATCAATAGATACGAGGTAGACAGATAAAACCAGAAAACAAGATGGAGCATCACTCAGACAGTACAATAAACAATTGGCATCAAAAGCCTTTGGTCCAACGTTTCAGTTTAACACAAAACTTACAGGGACAACAACGCTGATAAAATAGATGATAAAGGTCACTCAGAAATCAATATAAGCAAATTCAATTTATATATAGATCTATAGATAGATTTGTCAATATTGATATAGTTGAAAATGAGATTTATGAACCGCACTACCCCTTTATTTATAATTGCATACTGCAAATAGGGAGGTGCTTGGCAAGGATCAAAGAATCTATGACAAAATATAAAAGAAAAACCACAAAGAAATGGCAAGAAAAAGAGACTTTTTTGCCAGCACTATTTCCAAATTATTTCACTGACACCAGAAAAATAGTACTTTTTTTAAAAGTTCCAAATTTGAATACTTATATATAGTGTGTATGTAT
>WWET01000171.1:305099-309183 GCA_011038615.1 Limnodynastes dumerilii | reverse complement strand
GAGGCAATACTGAAACAATTACATATATAGATAAGGAAATATTAAGAAAGGGGGGATATATAGATATTTGGTAATATTGTAATAGGGGGTTATACAGATATCTGTTAATACTGTAATAGAAGGATATACAGATATTTGTAATATTGTAATATGGGGATATACAGATATTTGGTAATATTGTGATATATGGCATACACATTGATA
This sequence comes from Limnodynastes dumerilii, assembly GCA_011038615.1. Taxonomy (NCBI): domain Eukaryota; kingdom Metazoa; phylum Chordata; class Amphibia; order Anura; family Limnodynastidae; genus Limnodynastes; species Limnodynastes dumerilii. The sequence continues at coordinate 308,979 of WWET01000171.1, read as the reverse complement.
AAACTTGAAGCAGTCCCTGTAAAAGTCGGGACAGCTGACAGCCATGAAAATAAGTTTTCCCCGGACCCCCCATGACTCCAGGCAGGGGTTACCCTGCACACTCCGGGCTACACTCCGCACCTCAGCAGCAGACTCCCCCTCCCTTTGGCTTCTTCTCCTACCTGGATGAGCCGCCGCGGCCATATCCGCTCCTTTATCAGACGCTCCTCCCAGTGCCCGGTTACAAGATGGCCGCAGCAGACGCTTTTTTTTTTCTTTTCTCGCTCCACTAACCAAACGGGAATATGGATCGCACGGGTCGAACTAACTTGCCACTGTTTGGGCAAGACTCCTAAAATTGATAGACGGTTCATCCATCCAATCAGCGTCACGGACCAGATGCCAGGCTCCGCCCAGATACGTCGAGCAGGGGCTAATATGTTAGGTTGTCTCATGACGCATTTGACGATTGCGTAAGAGCGCACGGATAGGTGACCGGGGTAATAGAGCGCTGTGATTGGCTGTCACAGTCACGTTATGTCAGATAAGGAGGATGGTTGTTGCGTGTTTAGAAAGTTGTCAGTCTGTCTGGGCTGGTAGTAGGGTGACTATGGCTCTGGTGGGGGTAGTTATAAAACAAGAGAAATAAAGCAAGATGAATATGATGCTGTTTTTATAAATCTGTTACTGAATATTGTATAATTTATATTTAAATTCAGTTAAAATTACAGCTGTATCTGGTGAAATATTTGTCAATATGCATAGAAAAGGATGAGAAAGAAAATAATTTCCACTGGGGTATTTTTTTTATTAAAGCTGGGAACGCGACTTTCGGTGCTCGGTGAAAAAGTGAAGTGCAAACTAGTGCAAAACACAAAAAGTGCACAGGGCTTGTACTGAAGCCCTCTCCCAAAGGATCTATCCCTGCCACTCTGTAGCCAGTAAAGACCACTGGGGCAGACACGGTCGGTAGGACAACTTTGCTGAAGCAAGGGGGAACCTCAAACTTGTCCATGGAATCATAATAAAGGGCACCCAGAGCACAACAACTGTTCCTCTCCCTCTTGCCAAGCAATTGGAGAATTAACAGTGGGCTAGGGGGGAGCGCCACACAATCCCCCCTCGATCTCAGGGTCAGAGCCCATAAGGGCTTAGCCGAACCATCAATCCGTGAAAAAGTGACAAAAAAATAGAAAAATTAATAGTGCTGAGTGTGTACAAAAATTCTCCCGTTAAGCCAAAAGGCCAGAGCAAGGATGTTCAATAACCGTGGGGGTCTAGAAATAGTACCTATAAAAGTGTCTTTCTAGGCCACTTGGTGAGGGTGTTTCAGGCACCTCTGGTTCGCCATTCCGGAGGAATTTCCCGGCTTTCAAAGCATCCTCAGCCAAATGACCAGAGGACCAAGGTTTCTCTGCCTAACAGATATTACACTTAGTCTTAGCCAAAGGGCCAAGATGCAATAATTTCCACTTTTATTATACGTGGTGTAGTTTCGTTTATCCCATTTATTGGGGAGACTCCCTAAAGATAGGGTGATCTCCCTCATTCCCTGAAAAGCGGGTGATCTCCCTGAAGTGCAGGTGATATCCCTGACTCCCCAAAGGGTTGGTGATCTCCCTGACTTTCTGAAGTGTTTGGCAATCTTGCGGATTCAGTTATAGTAGTCATTGCAGTTTGATAACAGAATTTAGAAATTGTGTCATTTTTCCCTGCACTGGGGCCTATGAAGGTGGCCATTTTTATGGAGGACAAGATGTAATGAAAGATTGGCAGTCATCTAAAAAAACATGACTATAATAATGGAGACAGAAATGAAAAGTACACTTTGGTCTCTCGTTAATCATCTGCAGTGTCACCTTCTTTTTATCTTTTCCATAAAGATAAAGAAGTCAGCAGGTCTCTTATTCACAGCATTTATTTACTGACAGCTTAATAAATACTGATGCTGTGATTTTTATTGACAAATAGTTTTTCTGGCAGCACTAGACACACACATGGGTGGAGCTATTCAGGTCTCACGTATTTGGTGCAGGGGATGTGGTTTGCTGGTACGATGGTCTGTATGTTACAGACCGACTTGTGGAAGTAGAATGGTAATTGCTGGCACTCTCTGTTTTTGAGTGTGGCGGTGCTGGGACTTCCACAGTTGCAAAGATTTCTCTGCTGACATGTAGGCCCTTTATCCTAACCTTAACAGTAATCCACCCCTTTCCCGCAGCCTAACCGTAACCTTCCCCTTCAACCCTAACCTTTCCTCTTCTTTGAGTTCTAGCCCTCTATGTCCCACAGCCTAACCCTAACTTCTTGAGGCCTCATCCTGCTGCAGTCTGTCGCTATTGGGAACAGGTCAAATTAAATACCAATAGCAGTTTTCTATTCGCTGAGCATTTTGGCCAGACTGGCGCACCAAAACCAGATACAGGGCCTTGATAATGCTATCACAATCTCTCTACTATTCATCTGCAAAAATTGGCAACTGTTAATTAAGCACCTCAATTTTCTCCTCTCCAATACCTGGTATAGTACTAATAATCATACTTATGATGACAATGCACCTGTTGCTGGACCAGCATAGTAAAGAGATGTTCATGGTTTGGCATAGGACAGGAAGGCACCTATTTAGTAATGTTTGCAGAAGAACTGTACTATTAAAAGCAAATTTTTCATTCTACAGACAGCAGGTATTTAAAACCAAAGTTTTGCATAAGTAGACAATTTATCCAAATTAGTTGCAAAATATGATAAATACATAGAATTAGATATAAAGATAAATATCTCTAGGTATATATAGATCTATAGCTAGATAGATATGAAATAGAGATAGATAGACAGACAGACAGACAGACAGATAGACAGATAGTGGGTATGTCATTGTATACAGTTATATGCAAAGTGGTACTTGACATGATTCCATAGTGGGTAACTAGTACTCGCCCCAAAAAAATGGTTGAGAACACTAGAGTCTTGTGATTTTGTAGCATAATGAAGATGTACAATTCACCATCCTATTGCGGTTTTTTATTCATTATATTTTAGATCATTTTAAATGCATTTATGTTATAAATGTTTTGTCTGCATCCGTTTTCCATTACTTGAAGCACTATACCTAAGATATAACAAATTACATCTAACATTGGCACCATTTTTTCCCTGCCTTATTGGCAGTGCCCTTTATAGTAACAGCAATAGCAGTTATTATAAAACCTTTGTATCAAAATACCATCAGCTGTTCAATATTCTCCACTCCTGTCTGAACGCTGTTCCGTCTTTTGGTTTATATATAAAGTATATATGTATATATATATATATATACACACTGCTCAAAAAAATACTAAAATAACACATCCTAGATCTGAATGAATGAAATATTCTTATTAAATACTTTGTTCTTTATATAGTTGAATTTGCTGACAACAAAATCACACAAAAATGATCAATGGAAATCAAATTTATTAACCTATGGAGGTCTGGATTTGGAGTCACCCTCAAAATTAAAGTAGTTCTGCAGGTGGTGACCACAGACCACTTCTCAGTTCCTATGCTTTCTGGCTGATGTTTTGGTCACTTTTGAATGCTGGCGGTGCTTTCACTCTAGTTAATCTATCTATCTCGTATCTATCTATCTATCTCGTATCTATCTATCTATCTCGTATCTATCTATCTATCTCGTATCTATCTATCTATCTCGTATCTATCTATCTATCTCGTATCTATCTATCTATCTCGTATCTATCTATCTATCTCGTATCTATCTATCTATCTCGTATCTATCTATCTATCTCGTATCTATCTATCTATCTCGTATCTATCTATCTATCTCGTATCTATCTATCTATCTCGTATCTATCTATCTATCTCGTATCTATCTATCTATCTCGTATCTATCTATCTATCTCGT
>WWET01000171.1:297599-300099 GCA_011038615.1 Limnodynastes dumerilii | reverse complement strand
TGCGCAGTACATGCAAAATAGCGTTTTTACGACTCCGGCTAGCGTACTTAGTTCTGGATCTACCCCTATGTGTCAGCACATACATAGTTAAGTATTCAGGACTTTGAAGTGAAATCAGGGACAGTTGGGAGCAATGTCCTGCGTGATGCTGCTCTGCTCAGGAAGGGGTCACTAGAGACAATAGAGCGCGCAGAATTACCCATTTATTTGCAGGGTCTAGCATTTCAGAGTGGCCTAGCATTGTCCAATGGCCTGGATAGCTGCACCAACTGCATGGAAATCCTTGTCTGGTGATTATAGTAGTAGTTCCACTACATCAGCACATATAGCATGAAGCGTAACAGTATATTCTTCATGGCATATCTGTCTTAGAGCTCATATATCCTGGACATTATACCCAGGTGTTGCCACAATTCCTTAATCAACACTAAAGTTGGCCATACACTAGAGGGATTATAGAAAATAGCATGAAACCCCCGAAAATCATCACAATTTTTTCGCTAGAGTCCCAAACGTTATTGACGCCATACACTACACTATTTTCAGCCGATAATCATCAGAAAATTTTTAAAAAAACCTCAGATTTCTCAACTACTTTTATCATCCCTAAAAAATTGCATTTGCCCATACACCTGCCGATAATTTTCATTTCCCGTGCTAACGTCACCAGCATTTTATCGGCGTAAATTTCACGATTATCTTGAAATGCCCATACACTGTACAATTTTATATTTTATCTGCTGCTTTGGCCCGATTTAAATATAACATGTTAAAAGATCAAATAAACGTTCAAAAGTGGTCCTTGGACGATTATTGATGATCGGCGAAAAAATCGTTACCATACACTTGAACGATAATTCGGCTGATAACACAATAATTGCAAGATCAGGCCGGTAATCGCTCTAGTGTATGGCCAGCTTAAGTGTAAATTAGTCTATAAAGCAATCAAAAGACAGCTAAGTGTTATGGTGGGATCTCACTTTTAATATTTAATCTCATGCATATGGGCTACTTGCAGGCATAAAATTATCCAGGTCTACTTTAAGTTCAAATTCCATCCCTGCATTTGATTAGGAATGCAATAGAATGGGTAGAAACCCCCAGAACCTGAGGAACCTGTAATTATATTCCAGATATAGAACTAGATCTATATAAACTTAGAATGTGATGGCAGATACGAGCCACTTGGCCCATCCAGTCTACCCAATTGTACCGTAGTTGTTTTTAAACTATACTGACCCTAGAATCTATTTGACCATCAATTAATTTAAGATTTTGAATATCCTTATAATTATCCGAAGCATGTTTAAATTGTTCTCCTGTGTTATCATGGGTGTGGGTCGCCATTGCGAACGGCCCTTTTTTCAAAGAGGAAAAGCAGTTGATCAACAGAAAAAAAAAAGATTCTATGGGGAATGGTGAGTATGAATTTAACCCCAACCCTTACCCTGACCCTCCCCTTCCATTACCCTAATCCTTCCTGCCTGTGTAAGGCATTGTTATGAGTTGGGGGTTTCAAAATTTGCTTTAGGAGCCAGGTGTTCCCAGACACACCTCACAGTAAAGCTGTTTCTCAATAACTGATAAATAAGTCACAAAACTGCAAAGGCTGCATATTTTTTTTTAACAGATCCCCTGTGTATCCGTCTGGGATGTTTGCTGCAAGGGCAACTTATAATAGGATTCAGCAATCGCGAACCGTGAAGGTCGTTAGAAGATCAGTTCTCAGATTCAGTGCCAGTAGAGGTTATTAATGGTACGGCTGCCTCCTTTATCTTAGCCAGAGTTGCCTGGTGATGTATATACACAGGGACAGAACTCATATAACAGGAAACCTTAACAACACAGCTGGGAACTCCCTAAAGAAGCTGAGTGACTGTGTGTAATACCTTACAACAGAAATGTATCATGCACTTAAATGTACTTTCACTGAAACCTGTGTTAGACTAGAATTTATATTATACCCAAATATATAAGAAATATAATTAAATGTTCTAGTAAATGAAGCATATATTTTATACTAACAAAAGTATCTAAATGTTCTACTGTGTATGTATTTGTGTGCGTGTATATATATATATATAGCAAGAATTTGAAGTGCACTCCTCTAAAAGTAAGTGAATATGTGCAGCGGTGCACCAGCAGGACGTCACTCCGATATACAATGGATACAAAGCTTGGCACTCGCTGTCTGTACATATAATACAATCACATCAACAGATGTAGTTCCAACGTTTCAGCTTTATTAGCTTTCTTCAGGGAAATATTCAAACATTATACAAACAATGTGCATTTTATAACTTACCCACGTGCATGTACTCGCCTCCGGCCGCACTGGGTCCTCCCCCGGGTGACGTATTGCGTAACGACGGAGTCGGACGCAGGGCGGTCCGTGGTAGTCATGGTGACTGGGATAACAAACAACAACGTGAGATATTTAATATAGTGACATGTGCAGCAACTCTATATTGGTAAAGGCTATATACGATAGACTATACTT
>WWET01000171.1:281781-296181 GCA_011038615.1 Limnodynastes dumerilii | reverse complement strand
CAACCATGTGTATAACACACAAGTGTGTGTGTGTGTGTGTGTGTGTGTGTGTGTGTGTGTGTGTGTGTGTGTGTGTGAAGTTCCATTATGGTTCTGGAGCAGCTGCTGGACAGTGGAATATTTACACCAGGGGACATTAGTGGTAAATTTGTGAAATGAAGGAACATAATTGCATAATAAATAACAAGTCGTAAAGAGAGTTTATACCCTCTGGTCACTTGAATTGCAATTTTCTTTAATCTATCTAGTTAAATACATTTAAATACAGAATGAAAAGATAAATCTGTAAGCTTAATGATGTTGCAGTGGAGCATGTAGTCACCAGTAAGTTAATGGCCTGGATTCAGAGTTTGGGAGTAAGGATAAAATAGGTGCAAGTGTACAGCTCAGCTAAACCATTATGCAAAGTGAGTGGTGATAATGAATCTTAATTCCTTAACATGCAGGGAAAATACTTTACTTTTGCACACAGAACTCACATGCTGCATAGCTTTATGTTTAATCTATGAAACAGAGTTGAGCTAAGAAATTTCACCTCCTTGCAGTCCAACGTAGTATTGCTCAGGTCTACATTTGCACCTAAAAAAAGGCATAAGTGCAGCTCTGAATCAGCCCCAATGTCTTCTTTGTCATTTAATGTAGGATCTCTTGATTTTTTTTATTGAATGTACATGTGGCATCTAGAGGGGTGCAAGTTCCCCCAATATCTGGAGTTCTGCCAGCACCCTTGATCTTTTATATTGTAGATCAAAGGGCCAGATTCATAGATAAGACCACAAGAGGACTTACACAAGCCGCTTGCTAAGTCCTCTTGTATGTGTGCACAAGATGTTATACAACGGATCTCAATGAGGACAGAACTCATGGAGATCCATCCAACGGCCAGACTTGGCCTTCTGCATGGCAAAACCTTGCAACGGAGGCGGAGTTTGCTATGCTGATTAGGCATACCGGTCGGTCGTAAGCAGATCCACATACGAATGCAGACGATTCATACGGATTTAGATCCATGCTGTAAACTTAAGGTTATGGACACTTGGGCTATGGACACATAGGGTCATATTCAGAGATCCGTTTTTGCAGGGGTTCCGTGCGTATATTTAGGATCAGATGAACTGCGCATGGGTAGTAACTAAATTTATGCAATCTACGTTGATTTTACGCACGGAAGTCCATTAGGCACGGACTTGTGAATCGCACTTGGTAAAATATGTACAGAGGGGCGTGGTTGTAATCCGTCTGGAGAAAGATACGTGAAAGTGGGTGGAGGGAGGCAAAATCCAACTAAAAGATCAGAGTGCTTGAGGGACTCCAGCAACCCTTCTGTGTGAGGGCAGTGTCATGGGTGTTGCCTTGCAATGTTTGTGCGTATAATTGTGAACCTTTCACTGACGGATCTTTGAATACGGCCCGTAAATATCCATAACTCTACCTGACAGAGGGGAGTGACAGGACTCCCCTCTTCCATGGGTAATTATAGACCCCACACCAACGGAAAGCGTGCATGGGTCTTAATCCGGTCCAAAGTCGGGAAAAGAAAATAGATAACATGACTACCTCCCCATGCCCCTGCTTCTCACCAGCCCCAAATCTTCTCCAGTTGCAGTCCCCGCTCCTATGGGCTGCTATTAGAATTAGAGACAGTCTCTATCTCGGCTGTCTCTATTTAGAATAGGCAGCCATTTTAGAATTTTTTTTGCAGGACCCGCTGCAGACCTGCCACTGACATCTCACCTCTCCGGGGACCTTTTGTGTTGCAGGGGTCAGGGGTAGGCTCTTAGGAAGGGAGGGTTGGGCCATAGAAGGGGAGGGTTAGGGTCAGGCTGCGGTGAGGGGGGGTCTTAGGGTTAGGCTATTGAGAAGGGAGGGTTGGGGTCAGGCTGCAGGGAAGGGAGGGTTAGGGTCAGGCTGCAGGGAAGGGAGAGTTAGGGTAATGGAAGGGGAGGGTTAGGGTTAGAATTAGGGGAAGGGTTGGGGTTGGTTTTTAGGCTTACCTATCAGAGCACTGTGTTTGGTACTCCGTGGATTGATTGCTATGCCTCATCAAGACATAAGCAATCAATATCCCCCCGTCAGTTTGAAAGTGGCTCAGAGAGAACGGCCTTATCAAAATAGGGCTGTTCTTTTTTTTTTTTTTAACATTTTATTGGATTTTCACAGTTGAAAAATATGATATACACATCTGACAAAGTCATATAAGCGATGTTACAGCTGTTCATACAATACAGTAACAATTGGGCTCGAATACCCCTTTACATCTCCAGTTATTAAGTTTACTAAGTTAAAAGATAAACAAGCAAGATCTATGGAAATAGATTAGCCTGATACATTCCAGCTGTAAATTAGTACAAAATGCGTCATACTTCCACTGTACATACATACAAAGAACATGTATAAACAGAAAACATAAACAACCAAGCTAAAAACAAACTAACATGTGTGCCTAGTAGCTGTAGGAGTGTCCTAATGACCGCAACCGGGGTCTCCCCCACTGAAATCGAGGACTTATCGTCTTGGCAGTAAGAAAGATATACCAACAATTACTCAGGTGATGGACAATTTCTGTAAATGAACCATGTGGTGGATTCAAACATCTTTAATATGTGATTTTGGGTCTGGGCAGGAAGGTGTTCTAGGTATAATCCCCATTTCCTATAGAAACGTATAACTCCCTTCTCAACGTCTGGGAGCGCGGTCCTCCTTTCCACGTAGTGCATGTCTAAAAGCATAGATTTCATGGACCCCAGAAAAGGAGGTGTTGTAACCGTCCAATTTTGTAGAATGACTTTTTTTGCTATAGTGTTATAACTGTTAATAACGGGATAGCCTCCTTAACCCCCGGGCTACCAATCCATCTCTCAAAGCTAGCCCATTATAAGGTATACGGGTCTCGAGGTAAGGTTGAGCTAAGCAAGGAGTTAATGAGATTCATTACCTTACCCCCAAATTTTCGGATTTTGCCACACTCCCAGAGATTGTGAACAAGAGTCGCCCTCCAAAAGTGACATTTAGGGCATTGCCCCGTCTCATTGACAGGCATGTGGTGTCTCTGAGCCTGGGAAATATACACTCTATGCACTGTTTTGAAGTGCACCTCCTGTAACATTGCAGAACCCAACGCCCTCATTGTAGATTCATAATGTGTGATTAAATCATCCGGAGTAACAGTGATCCCCAGATCTTTAGACCAGGCCAATGATGGCTGTTTCCATATAGCAGAGGAATCTACCGACATAATCTGCTTCGCAACATATCTTATATGAAAAGGGTGGGTCTCCAAAAAGGACATAAGAGTTTTTAAAGTGTTCGGGGAGCTTTTTTGATTTGCCATAACCTGTTGTGCAAAGTGTCTAGCTTGCAGGTACATAAATAGGTGTTGGTTAGGGAGGTTAAACTTATCTTTCAGGCACTGGAAGGTATGAATCACACCTCCCGGACCAAAAATATCTCTGATCGCACTGATTCCCTTATCTCTCCATAAGTTGTATGTCATGTTAAGCAATCCTGGCTCAAACCCTGGATTCCCCCAGAACGTGTTGAATTGGGAATGTTTGAAGGAAGTCCCTCACCTCTTGTTTACTTTCACCCATGCAATGTAAGTATCTCGGAAAAGAATGTTGCTTAAGACATGGTGGGGGATTTTTGCTCTAGGTAGGTGTAAGAGAGCTGCCCATGCAAATGGTTTGATCGTTTCAGACTCTAGTAATGTGTTTGTATAACGTTGCGGAAGAGCCAATCCGTAATATATCTCAAAAAGGAACCATATATAAACGATGCAATGTCAGGGAATCCTAGGCCGCTCTCAGTGCGGGTTAATTACATGTGTTGTCTTGCAACTCTTGCTTTCTTGCCCTTCCACACAAAACTAACAAATAGATCCATGCAACACTTAATGTCTGGCTTAGAAAGTGTTATAGGAAGCATCTAGATCAGATACGTCAGTTTTGGGAATAGCACACTCTTAATGAGTGCCAACCGCCCCAAAGTAGACAAAGGGAGTGAGCTCCATTTCTGAATAGAGTCAGTCACTGACTGAAGATCACGTGTAAAGTTGACCTTGTGAAGAGGTTGAATTTTAGAGGTGATCTGTTGTGAGTGTGGGGATGAGGCCTCTTCATCAGCGTTACATGTGGTGTGTGTTACACTGCAGTGTAATGGTTGCTGCAGCGTCCTCTTCCCGCGGCCCGGCTTACCTGCTCTCCGACGGCGCGTGCAGGGGAATCCCCAGCCGACATCTTCCCTGGTCACAGCGTCCCTGGTTACCTGAGACTCAGTGCGGCTTCCGTGTTAAGCGCGCGCTCTGCTGCAGCAAGTGTTTTATGCGTTCCAGTTGCCCTGGTAACGCTTCCTGTTTGGGAGGGCTCATTATTCTCCAGCCTATCAGAAGCCTCCCCACTTGTTATTAGGGTACTCCTGTCCTCATTTTGGCGCCGGTTATAGTGTTTGTCAGCCTGTGACCTGCTACTCTCTTTACTAGTGCCTTTGCCTTGTGCTCTGTGCCATTGTTTACTGAGTACCCCAGTCTCTTCCTTGTTTATCCAGTCCTGCTTATCCTATTGTACACCTCTTGCGCTCTCCCTCCCACCTTAGTGTATCCTCCTTCCCAGGTTACCTTATCCTTCCCTGTTTGCATGTATTTGTTTCCTTCCGGGGAGTCCCAGCTTCTTGTGTTAGCCCCTATTTGTTTGGTAAGTCCTGTTAGGTCCGGTCTATCTCTACCCAGTCTGTGGCGTCACGTTTTCTGGTTTCTGTTGTCCGTCGCCAGTCAGAACCTTCTGATCCGCCTTTTACCTCCTATTCCTCTGCAACTACTTTTACTTACCTATCTTTTCCTTCTGACGTTCTGCTCATCTCCCGAGTAATCTCTCTTGGGTTGTACTCTTGACGGGTTCCTACCAGCTCCAGTCTATCCCCACCATCCAGGGCTCTAGCGAACACTCGGTCCGAAATCAGGTGGTACTCCTTGGGGAATTGCTTGCCCTTTACCTCTTACAGTTACTCCATTTACGGGTAATCCCGGAGTACTGTACCATTTCTATCTCCAATCCACGGTCACCCTGGTCCACAGTCCTTGTAATTCCGGGGTACCGTAACAGTGTGCTCCGGTGCAGGCCGCGAGGCGGGCGCCATTTTGGAGGCCTATTTATGGGAGTCTGCCTTTTGTTTTTGAGATCTAGGCATGTTAGGTATGGTAGGCGAGAGGAACTTCTCCATCGGCAGGTAAGGAGGTACAGCAAGCGGGAGTATGTCTCCCTGGCCCCTATAGCGATGTTCTGTGGCAGGTTCGGTGCAGTAACAGGAGCGGGGCAACTGAGCTTAACGCACCTGCGACCGCTTACATGGCAGCCGGAACCGGAAGTCCCAAAATAGGGCTGTTCTTAGTGGGGACCCACACCCAGTCTTCTCCCCCACAAAATCTTCACTTACCTTCTTTTCCTCTTCTGTTCCTGTCGCTCTGAAGGACTGCTGTCTGTATTTCAGATGTGACAGATGACAGGTTGGAGGTACACACACATTTTCCAGAGACAGGCGCAAAAACATAACTTCCGAAATTGCAACGTGGGCGGGGCATAGCAGCAGTAAGAGTGGCGGTATACCATACCGTTGTATATCAGCTCACTTCAAACACTGGTCTAAATTCACTGGCAGATAAGAGCCACTCGGCACATCCAGTCTGCCCAGTTGTTTATTTAAAGATATACTGACCCTAGACCCTTACCCTCAATTTAGTTTGAGATTTAGGATATCCTTATATTTATCCCAAGCATGTTTACACTGTTCTACTGTTACCTCTACCCCCTCAGATGGGAGGCTTATCCACTTATCTATCACCCTTTCAGTGAAGTAAATTTTCTGCACATTTCCTCTGAATTTACCACCCTCCAGTTTATATTTATGCCCTCGTGTTCTATTACACCTCTCCCTCTAAAAAATAACCCCTCCTCTAGCCGGTCACAACCCTTGATATATGTGAAAACTGCGATAATATCCCCCCTCTCCCTTCTCTGCTCCAAGCTATACATGTTTACTTCCTCGAGCCTTTCTTGGTATGTTGTGTGACACAGGCCATACACCATTGTAGTTGTGACTAAATGCTCTTCCTTAGCAATGGTATGTAGTTACCACTGTTGCAATATTTATTTCCACACTGGTACAGCTTTCTAATAAAGAACATTTGTATGTGGGAACCAGTGTCAAGTGTTTCTATTTTGACAAGACAACAATTCCCAATGCCATTAGGCTTAGGCTGCTAGAAGGCGATATTTAGGGGACGGTTGAGGTTAGGCTGTGGGACAGGGATGGTTAGGCTTAGGCTGCTAGAAGGTGATATTTAGGGGAAGGTTAAGGTTACGCTGCAGAAAGGGGGCAATTAAGGTTAGGCTGCAGGACGGGGATGGTTAAGGTTCGGCTACGAAGAGGGGACGGTTACAGTTAGGCTGCACGATAGGGATGGTTAAGGTTAGGATGCAGAGAGGGGACAGTTAAGTTTAGACTTGGAGACGGGGATGGTTAGGGTTAGGCTACGAAGAGAGATCTGTTACAATTAGGATGCAGGACAGGGATGGGTAGAGTTAAGCTGCAGAGAGGGGACAGTTAAGTTTAGTCTTGGGGACAGGGATGGGCAGAGTTAAGCTGGGGAGAGGGGGTGGTAAGGTTTAGGCTACAGAGAGGGGGCTGGTAAGGTTAGGCTTCTGGGTTAGGATGGGTAGGGTTAGGGGAAGGTTAAGGTTTAGGTTGTGGGAAAGGGGTGGTTAGGGTTAGGATGTAGAAAAAAGTACCTGTTGCTGTTTGAACCTTTGAAGACTTGTGTCGCAGGTATGATTCTGTCTCGCCGGGTGATGATAGCGGTTGTTATTTCAAGGCCGTAAAATGATCTGTCGAGATACAGATGGAACTACACTCCTTATCGACGCTTTACACAGTAACTATGGCAGCATTTTCACTGCGCTGACTGATTTCCTAAGCATTGGCGCTATTTAAAAATGTAGCTTTTAATAACCAATTTCAGTTTTTATTATATAAATTCAGAGCAAATAATAATACAATACTTATTGGAATGATGTAATAAAACATTAAGCAGGAAAGTCATCGGTGGCTATATTGAACCTTAAGTACATTGTCTTGTCTTGCCCTCTATAGGTATTTGCCCCTTGAATCAGGTGCAAAGAAGACAAGGGGTCGTGCGATGGATGATCCCACCTTATTACCCCTTGTGGATGTGGATAAAGGATTTGCCATTGCACTGTTCTTGCTCCTGTGCATTTTCTTGGCTATGATGATTGTGCGCTGCGCCAGACTAATAATGGATCCCTACAAGGACATCCCAAATTCCATGTGGGAGGACCAATAGGAAATTCTTGGCCCACCTTGGCGAATTCTTCAGACAATAAGAGTTTTGAAACCCCCAGGAAAAATGGGGGCTGCCATGGCAACAGGTACACTGTTAGAATGTCAGGTAGAACAATGCAGTAGAAAGAATTTGAAAAATCACTGCTGGTACCTGGGAGAAGCTGTGAAGGATTATGGGAAACCAAACTGCCACATCAGCAGTCACATGACACACCATTATTCTCTTTCACTTCCTTAGCTAGAGCTGGTTTTCAGTGCACATTTATTGTCATCCATCTTCAACACAATCACATCTTCTGTCAGATGAGTTCATTTAGCACTCGGCAGCCTGCTGCGGTCAATATAAGAAACCAATACAATTCTCCTATGTGAAAACCGTTTAACCATTTCTAAAAGCAGATGACTGAAGAGGTGTCCATTTTATTAGTAAATAGAATCTGCAATGTCATCAGGACTGTTTACGGTATATTCCAATTAAGCACAAGTTCATTACACATTACACAGAGTTCTATGCATTAGCCTTAATGGAATACTTGTATATAATATATATACAAGATTTTAAGTATTTATAAATAAGCACCTTCAAATATTATCTGCATAAATTATATATACAGTATATATATGAATTTTCATTATTCCCTTCTGTGATATACATATACATATACACATACAAATAACCTCTGATTTTCATAGCCAATATAATAACATTATATGATTACAATATTCCTCAGTGTCTTATAATATCCTTATAGTTTACAGTAGGGATAGATTATCCCATGTACAGTATTATTACCATACGTGCTTTACAACTGCATATTTTCCCATAGTTATTATTTGAGAAATGTAATCAGTATATAAGCAAGTACCACAAATTGGAACATATTGAGCCCTATTGAAAAATGATCAGAATTATGGCAATTATCTCCCAATAAACATGACCATTATAGACCACAGCTGCCAACTCTGCGAGACTCCAGAAATTCGGGCATTTCTCCTGGTGTCCCAGAGAGCTGGGTAATCACCGGTAATGGGTTTGAGCCCACGATTTAATGCAAATGCATGACACAAGCCACACCCCCTGTCTATAGAAAATGTCAGCTAAAATCTGATTGGTTGCTATGGGCAACATCTCCATTTTTCCAAACCTACAGCTTAGTAAATCTGGCCCCTAGTGTTACTAAGGACTGGGTGGGAATTTGCATCATCAAGCCCCGCCCCATCCCTACTAACACTATAAATTGTAGCATTGATGGACAGAGGGTGGGGCTTCAGGATGCAATTTACATAAACTGTGCCATCAAGCCCCACCCCCATACTGGTATCTCTCTCTTACCTCCTAAATCCCCCAGAGAGAGGAAATAGAATGTCGGCAACCCTGTTATAGACCCTTAGAAATTCTAACCCTTAGGCTGGCCTTACACTATACAATGTACCCGATGACCAAAATAAGACTTCGGCAGGGTCTTAGCATATTGAGCCCACAGCTACTGGCTGATAACTGGGGCTGTTCCTAATGTGATAGGCCTATTGACAACACCTTTGTGCAGAATGAACAAGCCAATAACTACTATTCCTGTCTTTTTATAAAATTGTTTTGTCTGTGTACTGCAAATCGGTACAGCCATAGACTACATATTATTCTGGCCAATCAACCCATAATTAATCACTAATCCTTAGATTATCATAAAGTGCAGGCCTGGCTAGCCTGTGACTTTCCATATGTTCTGAAACTACAAACCCCAACATGCTTTTTTAAGTATTAATTATGCCCAACCAGTGAAAGCATGCTGGGACTCGTAGTTTCACAACAGCTGGAGAATGTGGCCAGGCCTAATAAAGTATTTGGTAAGCTTTAATGACCATTTTAAGAAGTCAGACTTGTGGTACTTGGTTTCAGGGGGAGGGAGGACCCCTGTTTATTTTGTTCAATTTACTAGATAAGCGATAGCTAGAATAAGATTAGTTGCTATGACAACAAAACTGAATTGAAAGTGGTGAAACAAGGATATAATTAATCAATATCCAAAACTGCTGGAACTTCCCCTGCTGATCATCTTACTCCTTAACACAATTAAGATAGAGCACATATTTGCTATAACTTATAGCAACCAATCAGAAATGAGCTAAGATCCTAGCTAGACCAAGTATATGCAACCTCGGGCACTCCAGCTTTTCTAAAACTACAACTTCCATCATGTTTTAAAAGCACAGGCATAGGTGGCACATGGCAAAGCATGCTGGGAATTGTAGTTTTACAACACCTGTAATGCAGCAAGTTAGACCAATGCCATCAAATAACTGACCAATAAATCCATACACGTAATTTGCACATCAAGGCCTCACTGCTCATGTTAATACAGCTGTAAGTTTGCAGCAACCGTCCACCTACCTGTGAAACTTTAACTACAGAGCACAAGACAAAACGCACCCTGCAGAGGAGGTCATTGGTGAAGCCATTTGGAGGAAGCCCCAATATCTGTCAGTGTTAAAAACCATGGGGTAAAAATATTGAAATATTCTATGTATTTTGACTTCAGGATCAATGTTCATTTGTTGTTCTGGGATTTTCAGTTATTTTGACAGTGACATTTGCATACCTACAACTGGTGCTGATGTTTTTTTATGGCGAGCTGACTGTTATAGACTCTTGTATGATGTCAGAGCTGCATGTCCACCTAAAGGGGGAATAGTCATTTTTAACCACCTGCTGCAGTACACACAATGGGATGGATCCAGACTTAAGTAAGTGCTTGAAATGAGTTACTCCTGGGCTAAACCATGTTGATTGCAGGGGGAGTCAAGTTAATTGTATTCTTTGCATGCAGGGATATATCTTACTGACCAGCTTTACTATCACACTGTTATTTAGACTTGAGATAGGAAGCATCACCTCTCAACACTAATACTGTTTGCAACAGATGAAACATGACTCCCCTGCAATCAATATGGTTTAGCCCAGGAGTAACTAGTTTCAAGCACTTAAGTCTGGATCTACCCCAATGTGAATGGACAGTTAGAGGCTGAACTGTCCTTGTTTGCAGCTTCTCATTGAACCTCCCGCTCCCCCCCTACTACACAAAACTAAGTCAGTTTTTATCATAGGCTGTAAGACTAAAACATGGCTACCAAGATAAAATGGCTGCATGAAGCAGCCCCAGAAGCATGGGGGTTGGAGTGTAATACAAAGGAAGCTGCTGGTCATGAGAATATAGATGTCTGGAAACCTTTACATTTACCTGTCTAGGGCTTTACTGGGTCACAATTATAATTTTTTTTGGTACTTCTTTATTTTTGCGGCCCCCGCTACGTAACTTACGTATCCCCGCTATCCCCGTAAGTTACGCAATATATATATTTTTTTTTCTCTCCCCCAATTCTCCCTCTCTCTCTCTCTCTCTGGGGGCAGCACGGGCAATGCTGGGACACGAAGGGGGGGGAGAGAGAAGAGAGAGAGAGGGAGACGGACGGGGACCGGGATGGACTGTTTGGCGGCGGCGGCGGCGGGAGCCTCTGGAGGCCGGACAATGACACGGCATTGGGGACACGAAGGGGGACGAACGGACGGGACATTGGGGACGGAGACACACACACACATGTGGTGTGTGTGTGTGTGTGTCCGTCCCGGGCGGGAGCCTCTGGAGGCGGCCGGACATGACACCACGGCATTGGGGACACGAAGGGGGTGGGGGCGGGGACGGACGACATTGGGGACAGAAGGAGACACATGTGGTGGATGTGTGTGTGTGTCCCGGTGACGGGGACACACACACACACCACAGCTGCAGCATCTGCAGCAGCACCGGCGGAGCGTGTGTGCACGCGCGCGCGCCCTCTGCTGGAAAAAAAAATAAAAAAAATAATACGTAAGTAGCGTAGTGCAGCAGGGAGCCGCAAAAATAAAGAAGTACCTTTTTTTTACCTACCAAATTTTGCTGTTGATGGGTGTCCCTGGTTGACCACCTTGCACCTTGACACAATGATGATCACAATGAGGAAGTGGCTGTTATTTAAGATGTGTGACGATGTTACTGTGGGACCCAAGGGCGCTGGCAGGTCACTGGGTGGATTGCAACCACAACAATCCCCAGTCTGCACATGTGCACAACACAATCACGTGCATGAGCTAAGGAAGTGGCTGTACAGATCAGCAACCCTGCACATTCGTGGACAGGAAGCTGTTCCACGGAAGTCCTGAAAAGCCAATCAGGCTGTTCCTTCATTGAAGCATTGCCTGGGTGGTTGCACCACTCAGGCGTGCATGGTAGGGCCTATTCCTGGACAGGGCCGGTGCTAGGTCTCTGAACACCCGAGGCAAAGCTTCAGCCCATTTCCCCACCACCCATTGTGTTCGTGGCACCCCTATAGTAGACATACCTCCTGACTTTCCGCACAGCACAGAGGTGTACTCTAATGGGGTATTGTCTCCAAATCATTTGAGAGATGTGGCAAATTTGTAGAGGAAGCTTTCCAAACTCTGCCACCAGAGAGCCAAGGCCATCATGTCATTGGCGTGAATATCATTTTAGGCAATCCCTTTCATCCATGGGTAACATATTGCAGGTACCACCACTGTTAGGTAGAGTAAAGCAGAGCAGTGTGGATCAGGACATTCGTCCCAACAGTCCTTTCATTCAGAACAAAGGACCTGATCGAGACCTTTGGAGGTCTGAAGTGAACTCCCGTCACGTGCAGACTTTGGACCACTTATGTGTCCATAGGCCAACCTTAAGCTCTCTGCACGGATCTGCGTCCGTCTGATCCGTGTGGATGTGCCTACTGCTACCCACTCAATGCCCTGTTCTGTACCCTAAGAGTTCTGGATATGTCTCAAAGTAACTATTAACTGTTACGGTAACAGGACTCCACCAAAATGGCTGCACACAGGTTGGTTAGACACAGGTCAGGGGCAGCCTAATTATAACCAATAATAAGTTTTTAAGCACACCATTTCCATTTCACTCTTTTTTTTTTCTAAATTCATCTAAACTGATACACTACATGACTTTACCAGTTTCTTTAAATATACAAACTGTTAATTCTGTAACTTATGACTTTATCTAACTATGCATTAATAGGTTGATTATTATATTGTAGATATATAACAGGAATGGAAAAAGCACAAATTGATTTTTACAGCGTTTATTTGTTAATGTATTCATTTTTCTGTGTACCTAAAACATGAGTGAGCTATTTATAAAGAGTATTTAAAAATAAATACATTCTGAAATATTTGTATATTTGTCCTTGTTGCACATTCTTGTAATTCATTGTTGCACTTGATATTTTAAACACTTTTTTTAAATTAAATATATGGCATGGAGTATTGACAAGAGGTTTCCAAACTTTCTCAGTTCAAGGCACCCTTAGGGCTCAATAGTTTTTTAAAGGCACTCCTAAGCCCAGTGCCGTAAATAGTGGTGTGCGATAAGAGCTGTCTCTCAGGGCACAGAGTCAAAGTGGGGCACCAGTAAGTCCATTTTTTTAGGTTAAACTGGTTAATACTTAAAGGTTGGGGGGCGCTAACATTTCTAGCTACAGCTCCAACAAAATGACTAAATTGTCCTATCTTTAGCAGTAGGTACATCCTCTATCGCTGCAGATCCTCTGAGTCCAGTGCAGGTCGGCTCATGGGCGTTCTCTTTCTGCAAATACTGTGTGCCAGCTGGACTTGGAACAATGAAGGTGCAAAGAGAGAAGTTGTGATATGCTGTCTCCAAATCCCACTCTTTCATGAACCCGTGTCACTTCAACACCATACTCTTTGGGCTGGATCCAGATTTAAGAAGGAGCTTGTAATTAAGACAGAAAAGTTACTCCTGGGCTAAACCATGTTGATTTCAGGAGGAGTCAAGTTATTTGTATTCTTTGCATGCAGGGATATATCTTTGAATTGCTTACTGCACACAGATACTGACCAGCTTTACTATCACACTGTTATTTAGACTTGGGATAGGAAACATCACCTCTCAACTCTAATACTGTTTACAACAGATGAAATATGAATCCCCTGCAATCACCATGGTTTAGCCCAGGAGTTACTTTCTCTTAATTTCAAGCTCCTTCTTAAGTCTGGATCCAGTCCTATGTTTCTACAACCCACACTCTCTGTTCCCATGTCTCTTTAACCTCACTCTCTCCCATATTCTCTGTAGAACCTATTCTCTCCCTACCCCCTTGTGTCTTTCTAACCACTCTGAACTGCAGATCTCCCTGCAGCTTTTTTGGGTTGAGTGATGGTCAGCACAGGGGTGTTGCAGAGAAAGAGGCTATGCCACACCTTCAAATAGTTAAATAAATTATTAACCTGATTGGTTGCTATGGGAAACATCAGCACTTTTTCAAACCCGCAGCTTAGTAAATCTGGACCCAAGTCTTAAATACCCAGCAATACGGGAGTAATTGTAAAACATTTTATCTAAAAAGTCACTTTAAATCAGTTTTTATATCTAAATTTTGCTTTTGGCAATCATATAATAAATGGACAAGGGACAAAAGAAGTCACCAAAGCAAAGATGCAGAAGAAAATAATGACACGTTTTGTTGTAGTTTTATTAAAAAAGCAAAAAACATTAAAATAGTAGAATTGGACAATGTACATTTTATGCACGCTGAAACCCTTTCATGATCCATTCCGTGTTGCTATGAAACAGACATGTACAATACAAGGCATTTATGTACAATAATGGAAGCGTTGGGGTGGGTTGAAAATCAGAGCCATCCATAGTGTTGTCTGCTTGGGCTCTGTTATCATCTTAATGACCACAAAATGGAATTGTAGGGTAGCAGCAGGTGGTATCAAAATGGAAAGAACTGTGTGATGTAAAGTGAATAGTTACCATTAAACATCCACAGAGCACAACTTAAGTGCAACAATACAATGGTTTATGATTGGTCTGCCAAAACCTCCCAGAAATGTGACTGGCTGGCTGGCTGCATCTCTCTAGGTTGCCAGGGTGGCTGTAATCCTGGGATTTATAGGGTAGCTGCAGCTGGAGACAGGCCTGTGGAGTTGAAGTGGGTAGAAATGTAGAAGGCCAAGCTAAAAATATT
>WWET01000171.1:233256-266812 GCA_011038615.1 Limnodynastes dumerilii | reverse complement strand
TGCACATATACCAAGACAAGAGCAGTAGCCTCAAAATTAATTTCTCTGTAAAGTGCAAAAATAAACCTGTTGTGATTGGTGCATAGCTATATTATTATTCTATCTATAATACAAATGGCTCTCTTATGTCCTTGTTTTTCCCTTATGGATGTCCCACACTGCATGTTACGTTTCAGCACTTAAACCCAATCCGTTCCAAGCCCCGTAAGAATAGAGGACCCAATTCACACTTACTCCAGCTTCTTAAGTGCGGAATCTCCGTAGGTACATAGATTGACTCCGTGCGATCATTAAAGTTAGTTTAGGAAGAGGGAGGTGTGCTAATGCCGCCTCGGGGAGGGCAGGGGGAGCTATTCTTCTTGCGTAGTTTCCTTCTTAATTAGGACACTACACACGTTAAGATAAGGTTCATAAAAGCAGGACAGGACGGGTGACTTAGGTGCGGTTCTGTCCGCACTTAACTCACTCTTAAGCGTGAATACGGTCCAGAAACTGTAGCCCACCAACAGCCGATTTACTGCTGATTTAACCATCGCGTTTTCAATGAAGGACGAAGCCCACGTAATAACACACAATGACCTGACCTTCCTGTTGGCTGACGTCAGGTCTTTCTGAAGCTGGTCGCACTCTCTTCTGAGACTGGACTTCTCTTGTTCCAGAGCCTTCACCAAACTCGTCTGGCTCAGCTGCTTCTGGTGTTTCATAGCAATTACAGAGGACTCCAGTTGTCGTACCTACGTCAACGAGAGAGAACCAGTTGTGGTGAACATCTAGGACCTTTGGATTGTTATCAGTATATCTGACCGTTGTGCACGCCCACGTCACTCTGACAAAGCTCAGTCTTTATTGCCACCTTATTACAGCTTCTCTCTACCATCAACAGGACTTCTCCTGTGCTGCTACCACTACTGGAATTCTCTCCCAATCAGGCTCTAAGCTTCTCTACAAAGATTACATTTGTTGAGTGGGCACGTTACCTATAGTTTGGTAAGACTTGTCATTATCAATATATGATCAATTTTCTTTGCACCCAAATATTCTTCCTGTTGTTATACTTGTAACTCACCTTTTCCCGGCACTGCACCAGATCGGTCTTTGTGTTCTGAACTTCCCTCTGCAGACGCTCATTCTCCTGCCTCAGAAGCTGCTGTTCCTGCTCCATGAGCTGCTCCAGGTCATCCCAGTACTGCTTCTTCTGCTGGTTCTGCAGCCCTGAGGAGCGTATTGCCATTTCCAGGACCTGTTTCTAAGAGAGGACAGGACACAAGCGCATGGTACATTTATAGAGGTCACAGTTAAAGGTCTTACAATACGGTCCTAATAAAGGGCAATGTTCAATACATATATTTTATAATACATACTTTACTATAGAATTTATGCATCACCTGCACTCATAAATGGTAACTAATAAACATGAAATACTCCCCCTGTAATGTATCTCGTTCCTACTAATTCATTATTATGGGCTGGATACAGAACAACGTCCATCGCCCATAATACGTCCATCAGATGCCGAAAATATCTACTGCGCATGCGTAGTAACTAATTTACGTAATCTACGTATCCTTTTGTTACGTAGATTGTGTATATGCGGTCTTAAACACCAGCAAGCCACCTGGATCCCACAGCAACATCCAGGATGAACATTGGACCCTACACCTCAACCAGCAAGCAGCCTGGATTCCACCGCAACATCCAGCAAGCAGCCTGGATTCCACCGCAACATCCAGCGAGCAGCATGGATTCCACCGCAACATCCAGCGAGCAGCATGGATTCCACTACAACATCCAGTAAGAATCCTGGATTCCACCGCAACATCCAGTAAGACCATGGGATTCCATCACATCATCCAGCAAGAAGCCTGGATCCCACCGCAACATCTAATAACCAACCTGTTACCATCCATGGTTTCTGAAGAAAGCAAGTAAGAAGCTGGCGACCAACAGGATAAATCCTCTCCCACCCGTATCCTTATATCTCCCCTGCTGTCAGTCACCGGCGGGCACCTCATACTTTTTCTGTAGGATAAGTCGCCCAGGGATAGGAACTCACCTTGGTATTTGCATTTTGCAGCTGTTTGTGCAGTGACATCACTTCCTGCTTCAAAGACTCTTTCTCTTGATGTGCGACGCGAAGATCTGACTTGATGCGTGACATCTGGAGATTGACGCTCTGCAGGTTCTCCTCGAGACTCTGGATCTGAAAGGTCAAAATGACACTTCAACGCACATCCTTTCAGCTTATCATTAAATGCGCCCTAAGTTTGTCTAAAACATACTTCAATAAAGAATATAGAATTGTGATTCTAAATGGAAATGGGCACCATGTAAAGCTGAATAGTTTCATATTTATTAGCAGGTTTTTAAATAGTGATATCAGAAAATGTAGCGCTGTACAGAGAATATTTCACATTCACATCAGTCCCTGCCCGTATTAGAGCTATGTTCGAAGTTCCCTAACACATACACACACTAAGGTTAAATTTAGTCAGCATCCAATTAATATACCAGCATGTTTTAGCATGTGGGAGAAAACTGGAGCACTCGGACGTAACCCATGCAGACACAGGGAGAATATAAAAACTCCACACGAATAAGACCTAGCCTGGGAATCGAACTCATGACCATTGTGAGACACAAGTGCCACTCACTGAGCCTCCGTTTCTTCAAAAGCAACTTGAGAAGAAATCACTACTTTTACACCCCCCTAAAGTGCTGATTAAGTGATATAAATAAAATGAACATCGTCTTGGTGAGAAATGCAATTATAAAAGTGATTTCTTGTACACATGGTCCCTTAGAAGTTTAAGTAAAGGACATTTTAAAAGGTGTCTTCCCCCAACGTGTGGTGACATAAGGGCACCTTAACCTCACACTACAAGAAACTGGTCTTCCCATAACAGCAGAAAGTGCAATTAAGAAATAATGGTACTGAGTCACAGTTGAGTCCCATCCATCTGCTCGTACCTTATCCTGGGACAAGGACACCTGAGATTTCAGGGTGAGTGATTGCTGCTCCCATGCTTTCTGTTCCTGCTTCAAACTTGCAATCTTGTTCTCCAGGTGGACAGCTTTAGCAGACTGTAAAAGGATGGAAAAAGTCAGTAAAGCTAAAGCAAGGTCAGAATGAGATCCAGACTTAAGTGCTTGAAATTAGTTACTCCTGGGCTAAACCATGTTGATTGTATGGGGGAGTCAAGTTAATTGCGTTCTTTGCATGCAGGGATATATCTTTGAATTGCTTACAGCACACAGATACTGACCAGCTTTACTATTACACTGTTATTTAGACTTGGAATAGGAAACATCACCTCTCAACTCTAATACTGTTTACAACAGATGAAATACGATTCCCCTGCAATCAACATGGTTTAGCCCAGGAAAAACTAATTTCAAGCACTTACTTAAGTCTGGAACCAGCCCAATGGGGGTATTCAGTTCTTAGCTTCCAAAGTCACATAGGGGAGGTAGCCTTAAACATTTAAGATGTCCCATAGCACTCAGTGGTTATCATAATAGATGACCATCTCTGCGGGGGATTGAATACCATGCCTATCTTTCCTGATCCCCTTTCTCGGCAACAAGGTGGACCCCTAAAACCAGGTTATATAAATATATTTTTTTTATAAGGGTGAATAAAATTTTTTTTTTAAAAATTACAAAAATAACTTAATTTATTGCTTTACAGAGTGTGACATTATGTAACCAATCAGATGTAAGCTTTGAGACTAACTTGCAACATTGGTCAGTGCTATCATCTATTGTAATTGGCTGCTGTGGATTTCCCTCACAGCGTCATCTTCAGTAACACATTCTCATAATGGACAAGAATTTCATTATCCTAAGAAGGGAAATTCAATGAATCAACCAATAACAGACCAGAAATAATCATCCGTATTACCTTTGCCACACAGTTATTTAATTCCTCTTCCAGCGTTTCCTTCTCTTTCATCAGTTTATCATTTTTATTCATCAAGAGAGAAATTTCGTTCTTTAAGCCTGTAATCTCCTCTGAAGATTTTGAAAGCTAAAACGAGAATTAAAAATGGATTGTGGCGACAATAAACATAAAGTCATCATCAGCCTTATCTGCACTCTCCGTCGGCAGTTATCACAGATCCTGTGACTACTTTTGAGAAAGGGCTGCACCCGAAACACGTTAAGTAGGATCCGGTGATTGCCTCAACTGACGCGTTCCCTCCAGCCACTCTGCTCTTATCGGGGACCTTCTTTTTACAGCTGTGATTTTTATGCATTGTATTTTATCTGCCATGTTTTGAGTAAAGTTGTTGCATTATTTGATCCATCTCCTCAGTTATTTTTGGAGTTGATAGTCTGTGGTCTTCTTACACTTGTTTCCTTTTGTCTCCCCTAAATCGATTTTATCCCTGATGAGGGGGGGTTTGAGAACATGGGACTTTCTCTGAATTGGAACTAACTGTTTCCCACGACCTGTATGCTGCTCATTTAATTTATTTTAAGTATTTTATTGATTGGGTTTTTTAATAAAAAAATTTATATATTTTTTTTACATGGTTTTTTATGTGATGTAAAATTCTGTATCCACACTTGAGATTGCGTAGATTCTTATATTCGTTATCTTATACATTGTTTGTATCATAGCGCTGTTTTCCTCCCCCATCTCCATTTTCTAGGTTGTTATTTAGAGTTGTGTAAGACGCTCTAGGGAGAGGAGCTGCGTCTGACTAAATACTTGAGCGCTTTTTAGTGATTTATATTTTATCTTTGCTAGTGGATAACTGGTACTCACCAAAAAAGGTAGAGAACTGCTGCTCTATAGAATGTTAACATTAGGTGCTTACTGAGGTTTCTCTAGACTCACCTGTTTCGTCTCCATCTCCTGCTTCAGAAGTGCGTACTCTTGCTCCAAAAACTGATTCTGCCCTTTGACCTTGGACAATTCTCTTTCAGACTCTGAAACCTAGAGCAGGAAATTGATAAATGTTCTGTAATTCTACTAAAGGTGCATCAGGCAGAATCTCTGCCGGATCATGGAACCATAGTCACACCTAAGAATGATTTAGGTTCTTAATTATAAGCAACTAGTAGCAAGAAGACTCCCAACACGCCCCCGGTTTTCAGTCTCTTAACAGACTTACGAATGCCATAGGGCTGCCTTATATTTAGGTTCTTAGTTGTGTGCGTAGGACGGCTAATTAAGGTTTTTGCCTAACTGCACCCAGATTTCCTCTTTTAAATGGCTCCCTCCACCCAATCTTTTTCTCTTTGGGGTAGATCCAGAACGACGTTTGCAATAAGTTTACTCGCGTAGCGTATTTACGTGTGCGTACCTTCTATACACTCCCCTTGTCACACCCCTTGAATGTACGTATTTTGTCCAAGATACGCTTTCCAAACCCTACCTTAAATTTTCGCAACGTAACAATGTGATTCGCTCACGTACGTATGGGCAACACGTATTTACGCAGCTCAGCACGCCCATACTATACACTTTAAATACAAACCCCCGCCTACAAGATGTATTTCAGACGTATTTTTGTAAAACATAAAACTGGCACGCCCACGCGTACGTATTTACGTGACACATACGTGAATGGCCCATACGTTCACATTTACGCTACGGTGCGTATTTTCTATGGTGCGCATGCGCAGTACTTAATAAAAGGCGATTTTACGTCTCTGCCACGCGTAAATTCGCTCACAAGCGTTGTTCTGGATCTGGGCCTTTGTTCTTAAGTTTTTCCCGGAACGCATCTTCCTTCTTAAGTCATTACGAACCTTGAGGAATTAGGTTTGTAATGGGGATTCAGAGCCATCCCATTCTTGTCCTACATAAATTGCGTATATCAAGGTACAACACATGTGCAGTATATCCCTTCTTAAATATACGCACCTACATAGCAGCATTTTTTTTCTTAAATTGTAAATCAGGTCCATGGTGATCAGACCCATACGCTGGACCCAGAGCTCAGATTTTTCCCTAATTCCTGTGCCTTTCTATTGGGTTGCGGCTGGTTTTTGTACTGTGCATGTGCAGCATCCGTCCTAACCAATGGTAGCGCACTGCGATCAACGTGATTAAAAGCACCAGCAATTCTAATATCTAATAAGCAGACTGCTAAGGCAGCGCAGTGTAAACTGCCATCAAAATAACGGAGAATAAATTGGTGCCTGGACATTTCTGACCTCCGTACCTTAGACTGGAAGCTTTCAATCTCCCCGCTCAGCTGAACCTTTTCCTTCTGCCACTCCTCTAGGCTTCTAGCTGCATCGTTCCTCTCTTTCTGTCTCAGAAAGTCCATCAGCCGGCGGTTCAGATCCTGGAGGTCCTCCTGGTTCTTTGTGTTCTTAAAGAACAACTCCTCGTTTTCTGAAATCAGCTGCTCATTCCTGGCCTTCGATTCTGCAACCTAACCACACAACAAATGCATAAACAAAAAATAGCGTTCCTACAACACAGTTACATAAAATATATAACTATAAAGTCTGATGGAAATTGTTACAGTGTACTAACACTGGATATATATGAAAATACATATTGCTATTTAGATGATCAACATGGATTTGTGAATTTGTAATTTTTGGAACAGCCAGACCCAAAAGATCCAATAACACAAGGAACATTTACTAGAATCTATAACTTTGTATTCACCTTCAACTCTAAAATAAAGATACCAAAAACAAAACCCATTGAATTGTATGTCACCTTGGTGTTTTGAAGCAAGTCTAATTGTTTTTATAGATTACCTTGATTGATTGATAAAAATAACCTGATCTATGCACATACATGCTGATACTGTGTTCAGTTCTGGAAGCCATATCTCCAAAAGGACATAAATACATTATATACTGTACAAAGAAGAAAATGGTGTATGGTCTGTATCACACAACATACAGAAAGAGACTAGAAGAAGTAACATGTATAGCTTGGAGCAGAGAAGAGACAGGGAAAGATGACAGAAGCTTTCACGTCTTTCTCAGGATGTAACCTGGTACGTTATTCAATGGAAGAGGTGTAATAGAACATGAGGGCATGTGTGGAAAAATGACTTCACTGAAAGGGTAGTTGATAAGTGGAATAACCTCCCATCTCAGGTGGTAGAGGCTAACACAGCATACTTGGGATAAATATAAGGATATCCTGAATCTGGGTCAGTATAGTAAAAACAACTGGGCAGACTGGATGGGCCATGTGGCTCTTATCTGTCGTCAATTTCCATGTTTCTATCTAAGTGATTTATAATGTTTTAAAACATAGTTATTGCAGTAACAGACCTGATGTGTTAAAATATCCACAATCTTCTCCACTGCAAGTTTTTCATTCTGTGCACTTTCAAGGTTCACCCTGAAAAGACATGACCACAACAGATATAACAACAGATATAAGATTATCTCTATATAACACTCATAGCTACAAAATAACAAAGTAGTAAACGGTGTCTGCTTATATAGGCTATGACAAAATGGCTGCAGAACCGACCAGAACTGGAAAAATAAGAGGAAAGTTTAGAGGGCAGAAATGTTTAATGTTTAGAGAGAAACACTTTAGTGTTCTGGGGACATGAATTCAAACTCTAACTTTAAACTACAATATGGAAAAACAATGTGAAAGACATATATACTCTGTACAGTGCTGTTTAATAAAGTGCCACAAAAAATATTAATACTATTAATGATATATTTACCACATTTCTTCACAGGCGTCTAGTAGTTCAGCTATTTTTTGGTTACAGACTTCTCCCTCCTCTTTCAAAGTATTAATCTGTATTACTAATGCAGCGTTTTCTTCTTTTAAATGTTCATTCTTGCATCTACAAGGCACGAAATTATTACTGTTTGTTGTTGTTCAAAACAAGAAAAAACCCAACTAAGAAAGTGTTAAATGTATTTTCAGAGACAAGGAGCACCTTTCCTGAAAGACTCATACAACATACACCTGTTATTGAATTGCTAGTTTGTTAATAACAGGTGTATATTCCTTCCTTATAACACCAGAATTTCAAACAGCACAATATTATTAGAAGGTGTGAAGCAACAAAGAAACAAACGTTAAACATATCTGCAGGAAAAAAACACATAAAAGTCAGATAGATTCTGTAACGCAGTGGTAGGCAGCCAATAGTTATATCTTCTCTGGGTCTTTACCTAATTTTCTTATCAAGATTCTGGTGGAATAGTTTGTATTCTGTACACTGTTAGAATTGCAGCCTCTGTGACCTGAGAACATTTGTGGGGAGTTTGTATGTTCTCCCTGTGTCTCTGTGGGTTCCTCCTTGGTGCTCCAGTTGGGAAAATTATACTTTGACAGTAAGAACGAAGAATGAGAATGAACACTAAACTCCATTGGAAAAGGGCTGAATGTAAATGAAAATATTCCTGTTTAAAAGGCTGTGTGATAGGTTTGTGCTATATTAAAGGTCACAGCGATCCGTCTTTTCCAGCCACTACTTTGGGGAGAAGGTAGCACATGGCCACACTTTTTCAAGGCTGGAAGAGCAGCCATGGACCCAGACATTGCCTGACCTTCAGCTAATAATGGTCGACAGTAGAGAGCCAGGCAAGGTACCTTTGTCACGGCTACGTGCACCATTTAACTGCTGGATGCCAAAATCAACAGCAGGGTAATGTAGATGAAAGTAAAGAAGTCAGAAGGCAAAGTTACCAGTGTGTGGGTGGACAGCGGTGATTGAGGATATTATGGGGGGTGAACAGAATCTTTTTATGGGGAAGGGGTTTCCATGATAGTTTAAGTCTCACTCCATACTTAACCACAATTTCCTGTGCAGTCCATTTGCTGGACTATTGGTTCATAGGGCCTGATCCAGACCTACGCTTATGAAACGCTCATGTGCGTAGCATATTTATGCTGGCGTACCTATGATGCACTCCCATAGGCACTCCCCTTGGTCATACTTAGTTTAGCCTTCTTACATCCAGCAAACCCTACGCTAACAATTCTGTTCGTAACCGCAGGCGTCCGACAGCTCATTGCGTAGTTACGACGCTTAGCACGCCCATACTGTACAATTTAAAGGCCTCACCCCGCCCTTGGTGCGTATTTACGGGTTTCATAAGGCAGGCACTCCCCCTTGAGCGTTGTTACGAAGCTGGTACGCTCAAGGCCCATACGCTCAGAATTTCGTAGCGTAACATCTGCCCTGACATGCGCAGTAAGTACAAATGGCCGTTTTTATGCTTATGACCATCGTAAAAACACTGTGCGTAGGTCTGGATCAGGCCCATTGTGAATACCCAACAATAACAACACCAGGCTGCTCACCACCGCCCTACAGTTCAAGAAAGGCAAAGTTACATTATCACTAGAAGTAGAAAAGCAATTAATTGATTCAAAGCAATTTAGTAGGTTATGGAACACAATGAGAGGTTCCGATAAGAATGAAAAGGAGGCCCCACCCATACACCAAGACCCCTGTACACCAAGACGGACCACTTTGTTAAAGCAGTATGTTAAACTTGACAGAAGGAGCAGGCTGGTTAATTGTTCCATCCAGTGTTAGTCGGAGAAGCGTGGTAAGCAATGGCGAAGGGTTTCTTGAAGGTTTACACCAACAGAAGGGCCGCACATGGATATTACCTTAGATGTTTCAGCCGCTCCTGGAGAGCATTCTGTGGTTCTGTTTCTTCCATTTCAAAATTTAAACACGATTGTCGTGGACTGTGTTCTTGTGGACTACCGATAGAAAGGCTGCCTTCTCCACTGCGACTGCTTTGTGGTCTTGAAACGTTTCTACGCCTTTCAAGATCCTGCGCTTTGCTCATCTGTTTCTGAGTTTCTGCAGGGTCTTCGGAACAACGGTGGTTTTGTTGTGGTGAAGAAGCAATCAGATCTGGCGTTACGTGGACCTTTTCCACTTTACCTTTTCCAGGACGATGTCTGGGGGACATTGCATCTTCACCTAGAGAAAGTTCCTCAGTTTTGTGGTCGAGATGTAGACTTTTTGGCTCAACAGTTTGTATTGATTTATTAGCGCACACTGGCTTTAAAGCGTTTGAGTTATTTGTTTTCAAGATTTTCTCATGCATCATTTGCATGATGGCTTTAAGTTCCTTATTTTCTTTATTGGATGCGTCATACAGCTGTTCAAGCTTTAAAGAGGCTTTCGTGATTTCCTCCATGTTCTGAATTTCTTTCTGTAACCACAAGACCTCAGAAGACAGCAATTTGTTGTTTTCAACCGCTTCTGTATTTTTAAGCTCCATGAACGTCAACTTTTCTTGCAGCTGAAGGCTTTCCTTTTTGGCAGCGGTGATGATCAATTTTAGGCCAGGAATTGTTAGGGGCACCTCCTCTAGCTCTGGCAATGGAATTTCTTCCAAAAGAATTGCCTTTTTTACCTGGTCATACTCTAAACTTAAATTGTTGAGGTTTTCTTGAAGTAACATAATTTGTGTCCTGAGATAATCATTTTCGGTCTTCACTTCTGTGTAGCTCTTTTCAAGCTTGCATAAAACCTTTGTCGTTTCTTCAAGTTCCTTTGCTTTATTTTGAAGTTTCAAGTTAACTTTTTCCAAGGTTTCCAGATGCTTTTCACTGGGCATAACATATGGAACTCTTGGCTCATCTTCTACTTCAAAGACCAGCTCTCCAAATGGGTTCTCCTCATCCAGTTGATGTTTGACCTGGTCATTGCTCAAGAAAAGCTCTCCAAACGGGTTCTCCTCATCCAGTTGTTGTTTGACCTGGTCATGGTTCAGTTCACTTTTCTCAAGTGAGTTCAGCTTCTTTTGCAGTCTTGAAATCTCAGACAACAACCTGACGTTTTCTTTCACTGTTTGCTCATGGACATTTTGCAAACTGATTAAAACATTCCTTTCATAGTCAGGAAACACTGAACCATTCTGGAATGGAGCCTCAGGTTCGTGTTCTATGTACTTAAGTTCTTCCTTAAATTTATTTAAAGAAGCAATTTGATTATTAAGTTCTTTTATTGTGCTTTTAAGTCTGATAATTTCCTCCCTCCCCTCTTTATAAAGTAATTCAGATTGTAGGAGTCTAGAGTTCAGATCTTCTTTCTCCAATTTATGGTACTTCTCGAGGTCTTCTATAGTTTCACGCAGAAGCTGAACATTTTTTGTGGCTTGGGACAATTTTTTATTGCTATCATCAAGATCTTTATGCACTCTCTCTGCATTAGGGTTCCCACTGGCTTCTCTCAATTGGTCATAGGCAATCTGAAGAGCATTAAGTTTCTCTTGAAGTTTAGAGATCTTGGACGATAACTCAACATTCTCTTTAATCTTCTGTTGTTGCAAATTTTCCAGACTCTTGAGAACACCATTTTCCTCCAGTGGAACAGTTGAACTGTTCTGTAGGTCAGATACAACTTTCCTCAACTCTTCATTTTCTTTCTTTATAGACACATACTCCTCTTGCATTTGAGATAAAGAGGCAATTTTGTTTTGCAGTTCATCGATGGTGCTTTGTAGTCTAAAGATTTCTTCTCTCCCTTCCTCTGTATCATGAAAAATATTCTCATAAAGCAGTTCTGTTTGTAAGAGTTTGGAGTTCAGATCATTTTTCTCCAATTCATGAACCTTCTCTAAGTTTTTTAAGGTTTCATTTAAAAGCTGAATATTCTTCTCTTCATGGCGCAATTTTTCTTCTCTATCATTTAGCTCTTCACAAAGCTTCTTGGTAGTTGGATCGTCCTTGGTTTCTCTCAATTTGTTATATGCTCTGTCAAGTACGTTAAACTTCTCCTGAAGTTTAGACATCTTGGACAATAAATCAACATTCTCTTTGACTGTCTGTTCATAAGCATTTTCTAGATCATGGAAAAGAGCTCTTTCCTCCTCCAGAAGAGTTGAACTGTTCTGCAAATCAGACACAACTCTTCTTAACTCTACATTTTCTTTCCTTATCAATATAGACTCTGCCTGATTTTCAGATAGAGAAGCAATCTCATTTTGGAGATCACTAATCGTGTTTTGAAGTCTACTTATCTCCACTAACATTTCCTGTCTTTTCATATCGGTTCTATCACACATTTCTTTATAAATTTTCTCTAAGTTTGACAATTTGGCTAGAAGATTATTTTTCTCGGCTATATGCTCCCTTTCTAGTTTTTCTATGATTTCTTGTTGTGTCTCAAGATTTTCACCAACATGACCCAATTGCTGATTTTGACCTATAACCTCTAATGCCTTCACCGATTGGGTTTCTTCTCCTTCACCCTCATCTGAACCATCTAACTTTCCACCACTACTGATCTCAACCTTGGTCAATTTCTTCTTTAATCTAGAGATCTGAGACAATAGGGATACATTTTCTTTGATGGTTTGTTCGTACGTAGCTTGTAGATTTTTAAGAACACTCCTCTCCTCCTCCAGAAATACTGGATTGTTTTGGAGTTGAGACACAAGATTCTTCAATTTCAAATTTTCATTTTCCAACAATTTATATTCTGCTTGAAATTTGGATAAGGACAAGACCTCGTGTTTCAACTCATCGATTGTACTCTGAAGTCTAGATATTTCTTCCAGCATTTCCACTCTTTTTTTCTCCATTCTATCACATACTTCTTTGTAAACGCCTTCTGATGTAGACAATTTAGAATTAAGTTCTTCTATCTCATGTTTGTGTTGCTCCTCCAGTTTTAGTATAGTCTCTCTGAGGCTTTGAATGTTGTTCTCTGCTTGTGCTGCTTGTTCATCTCGCTCGGTCAGTTCCTCCCGCATATCACTCTCTAGTTGAATAATTTTGCTGGAGAGAACATCTTCTGTTTGTTTAGCATCGCCTCTGAGCTTATCCAGCTGGTTTTGGACCTGTTCTTTTTGAGCACATAGACTGTTGACCATTTCTTTGTAGGTTTTCTCCACAGAATCTCTTTCTTGCAAAAGTTCAGAACAAGACAAATGTTTTTCTCTTTCTAGTTCTTCTTGTGTCCTTTTATTTTCTTGAATGAGCTTTTCCTTTTCAGTCATCCATTGACTTCTCTCTTCAACATGGTGATCATGAAGATCTTGAAGATCATTTTGGAACTTTTCATGAAGATCTTCCATCTCACCTTCATACTTTTTCACTGCTGATTCATAGTCCTCGCAGAAGCGAGCCTCTAATTCCAATATTTTTTTATTATATTCTGTTTCCATTTTTTTCCTAAATATTGTCAATACAGAAGACGGAAAAATGTTGGACTTAACTGTTAAGCCTTCTGCAAAATGCGTAATCTGTATTCGGAATCTCTTAACAAATCAAAATTTAAATAAAAATTTACAAGCAAGATTTTCTGAAAAATCATATAAGAACATGCAAATCATAAATGCATAGTAGAAAGCCATAATTTAAATTATATGGAAAAAGCAAAACAATGTCTAATTGCATATTGCTATCAATAAAAAAAGTGCAATTATAATTAGACTTTAGAACACAATCTGATGGAAAAACAGGTACTTCAATAAAATAGTAAAATATGTCTAAGTCGATTATAATGATAAACACAGAATAAATAAAAAAAAAATGCATAAAAGCATCAAAGAAGAAGAAAAAAAAATGACAAAATAAAAAAAAACTAAAATCACAGAGGAGACAAACTGGACCTCACCTAAAATAAAGAAAAAATATACAAAATAAAAA
The DNA here is from genome assembly GCA_011038615.1 of Limnodynastes dumerilii. Lineage (NCBI taxonomy): Eukaryota > Metazoa > Chordata > Amphibia > Anura > Limnodynastidae > Limnodynastes > Limnodynastes dumerilii. The sequence goes on along the minus strand of WWET01000171.1, from coordinate 253,233 downwards.
AGTACTGGATCAAACAAGCAAAAAGAAGTAAATTTGGACCCAATTCTCTCAATTGTAAATGAGTCTTCCAGGTTCTACAAAAAGGCAGTTCCCCGCTTACCTTTCCTCCTGTAATTCACACTCCTGTTGCTCCAATAACTGGTTCCTTAGTTCCTGTTTCTCCACCTCGCTTCTCTCCTGGAAATTTGAAATCTGGTCATTTAGACTCTGCTCCAGCTGAGACTTCTTCTCCTCGTACGCTGTTACCAGCTCCACTATCCTGCGCTCGGCCTCCTTTTCCACGTCCTCCGCTCTCTGGACCAGTTCCTCCTTCTCCTGATGGTAGTTGCGCCTGGCTTCCTCAAACTGCAACTGAAGGGCGGCTTCCTGCTCCAGCAAATGGAGTTTCTGTTGCTTGAACTCAGATTCCATTTTGTTGACCTGGTGGTGGTGCTCAGACTCCGTCTGCTTCTGTTCCTCCTTCAGCCTCTGGACTTCTGCTTCCAGCTCTAAGTGCCTCAGTTTAAAGAGTTTTACTTGCTCTTCTGCCTTGTGAATCTCGTCATTGAGTTTCTGTCTTATGGCCTCTTGTTCTCTCTCAAACAAGCTTTTTACTTCTTTCATTTTTACTTCATATTGAACGGTCTATTAAGAAAATGTAATAAGTTTTAGAATGCATTATTTATATTGATATGACACAAATTAGTCTCCATAGAAAAAGGAAGTTCTCACCATGAAGAATTAGGCTTTAAGTTACACCAAGATGTAACATTACAACACCAGGCAAAAGGCAGACAGAGTCTGTGGCCTTCAAAAAGCTTGCTACCTACTAAAGATCTAATATTTGGATGAAGCCCCTGGTGTGAAATTATGGTATAGGGGGGAGCAGAGCCAGCTGGCTCATTAACGTGCAGGGGGAGTGGAGGCCACTGGTTTTATACTGCACTGGGGGAGTGGAGCTGGCTGGTTCCATACAGTACATGGGGAAGTGAAGCTGGCTGGATCCATACAGTACAAGAAGGAGTGGAGCCGGCTAATTCCGTACAATACAGGGGGAAACGGAGCCAACTGGCTTCTTAAGGTACAGGGAGAGAGCAGCAGGATGGCTCTTTACATGATGGGGAAGAGCAGAGCAGCTTTGTTCTGTACAGTACAGGAAGGAGTTGAGCAGGAGGACTCCTTACATTATGGGGAGGGAAGGAGTGGAGCAGGATGGCTCCTTACATGATGGGGATGAGTGCAGCAGGATGGCTCCTTACATTACAGGGAGGAGTGGAGCAGGATGGCTCCTTACATTATGCGGAGGGGAGGAGCGGATGGCTCCTTACATGATGGGGATGAGGGGAGGAGCAGATGGCTCCTTACATTATAGGGAGCAGTGAAGCAGAATGGCTCCTTACATTACAGCGAGGAGTGGAGCAGGATGGCTCCTTACATTATAGGGAGCAGTGGAGCAGGATGGCTCCTTACATTACAGGGAGGGGCGCAGCAGGATGGCTCCTTACATTACAGGTAGGAGCACAGCAGGATGGCTCCTTACATTACAGCGAGGAGTGGAGCAGGATGGCTCCTTACATTACAGGGAGGAGCGGAGCAGGATGGCTCCTTACATTACAGGGAGGAGTGGAGCAGCATGGCTCCTTACGTTACAGGGAGGAGTGGAGCAGAATGGCACTTTATGGGGGGATATTAAAGATATTGGCACATTATTATAAAGCAGGCACAGAAGAGCAGCACTTTCCAGGTGTTGTAAAACTACGTGTCCCAGCATACTCCATCTTCATAGTCAATACCTGGCATAGCATTATGGAACTTGTATACCTGGAGGACTGTCTATGCCTGCGGTAAAGGGTGGATGACGGCACTCACCTTATTCTCCAGCTCCACCGTTAGCTGCTCCACTTCTCTTTGGTGCTGCTCCCGCATCTGTTCAATGGCCATCTCCGCCTCTATACTCATGTTCAGAGGAGGGCAATCCTCAGAGCCAATACCTGCAGCATGGAAGCATGATACAGGTCTACATACAGAGAAAATGACCATCATAGGCACACACCATCTTCCTGTAGTAACTATACAGTACACCCTATATATAAGGCATGCAGGGGATGATTGGAGGATTTGTAAAAGTATGAGGAAAAATAGTAAAAAAAAAACAAAAAACAACAAAATAAACCTTCTGGATATTGGATCTATACCTGTTTAATATAACATCCACTAAAGATGTCCCCCCTTATTTATTCATCCTTTACAACTGGAAGTGACAAAAAATGACAAACAACCGCTGCAGACATGAATTCAAACAGTAATACTCAAATTACTTCAAGCAGAGATAAACAAGACAAACAAATCAAACATAAAATGAATAATGAAAATGTTTGGATCCAAGCTGCTGGTGCCACGCGAATGTAGCAAACCACTTATGTCTTGAGTTATACCCCGTTCAGATTACCAGCTAAAAGCCAGGGTTTTCATGAAATAGCCGGGTTTCATGAAAACCTCGGCTTTTTCTGGCAATCTGAACGCGAACCCCGGCTCTGTCTAGCCGGGTCTTAGACCCGGCTAAAAAGATGGGGTTTGCGGAGAAAGCCGGGTCCCGCGGCTCCACTGCACAGCGGTGACCAGGGAAATCCTGGGTCACCGCTGTCAGTGTGAACGGGCAGCCCGGCGTGTCCCTGCAAATCCCCATGGTTTGAAAACCCCGGGGATTTGCAGGGCTGGTAATCTGAACGTGGTATTATTAAATTGTTTAGATTAAACTATTAAAAAATAAGACTGGCCAGTGTTTCTTTTGGCACCTTGCAAAAATCATTGAGTCACTAAGGAATGCGACCAATGGTGTAACAGGTTAATTCCTAGACACAATTATTCATTTAGAATAATAAAAATAATAATAAGAACAATAATATTAGAAGTTTAGAAAAAAAATAATAAAACATTTATAAAACTCCAACAAACCCCAGAAGCCTCCTGTACCTGGGTCGTACTCGATTGCATTTCTATTGTCCATTTCATCAAACAAGGAATTCTTCAGTGACGGCCTAAAGCTGCGTAAACCCTGAGTGCGATACTCCTCAAGTTCCAGCTGAAGCTCATCGATGCGATCCTGCAGCTCCTGGTCAAACGGTCGGCAAACAGAACGGAAATCGCCCGTTAATCATCCGGTTTTGGAGCAGCCAATAAAAAAGCGTGAATAGACGGACGGCCATAAATTTACTCACCCTGCGCTGCCTCTCGTATTCATTCCTAACTTGCACCAACTTCTCCTCGTGTAAAAAAAACTCAACGCAGCTCGGATCCAAATCGCCAAACTGCAAACACAAACACACAGAGATGATCCTTTCTTCCTTACTGGGCTCAGTCACCATTTCAACATGAGGTACATTGCAAACCAGACCTGGATCCAGGATGTAGCAGCTGATGCGATCCCCCAGAGGGCGCCATAGAGATGATGACACTGCCTGGTATGCTGCTAATAACTTTGAATAGTGGTGGGTCAGGCAATGTGTCTGTACATCTGCTGCCGCCATTCTTCAGAGGCGCTACACTAATGTGACATCTGACCATAGATCACATGTCTATCCCTGGGCACCAATATCTAGGAATGGCTTTGTTTTGAACTAAACACCCTATGGATGTATGGATGTATGTATGTGATGGCGCACATAGTTGTAAAGCATCTGTGGCTTAATGTAGAAAGCTGGAAATAGTGTGTTTAAGGGTTCAAAAACTGAAGATGCCCAGTTATTCTGAGATCTAACAAGCATATCCTCATGGCCTCATCTGTAACCATCTGCTGCTGCTGCACTTGAATGAGTCACTAGGGGGTGCTGTGGTGTTTCTAGCTGCACTTCTGTATACAGAGGGGAACGTGTAATTACTTGGTAGTATGATAAATAGCTTTCTGATATTTTAATGACTTAATTGAAAAATTATTTTTCTCTTTTGCCTCCAAGGCAATCATTAACATCTGAACGCCTCTTTAACGTTACAACAATTTTATACTGTTACAACACTATATACTAGGCTCAATTTTTTATATACTTGAGCTTTGTAATGATTTAATCTGTATCAGTTACATAGATTCTCCGGTCATGCCAGGTCACTGACCTTGTCCCGCAGTATATTATCTAGGCTCCGTTGTAACTTAGCAGTCAGAGATTCGCAGTCCGCCAGTTTTTCAGCTGTCTCCAGTAACTCTTTTTCCATGCGCCCGTTCTCCTAGGAACACAATGAGAAGACAGACTGTATTAGACGCCATTTACCGATGGACAATGATAAAGTGACAGTGGCTGAACAAGTTTATTAAGGTCCTGACTCACAGGAAGATCTCCGTTCCTGACCTTCCCTCACAGAATTATGGAATGCTTTGAATGTTACAAAAAAATGTTCACGTTCTAAATATTCTTAGAAATTGCTATTTTTTTTTTGGGTGGGTTTATTTTATCCAAAAAGGAAACGGGACACAGTGAGGGTACAGAATAGTGCGGTTGGAAAACACAACAGCGAACACTGGTTAAGTGAGCATGGTGTGGACAAAATGGCCGAAGCGATAGGGAGCAAGGTAAGCTGTCATTGGGCCAGCCAGCACAGAGGATTACGGACATACTCATGGTTACAAAGAAGGTTAAGGGCACAATGCTACATACATATTTATACCTAACACCTTAGATGCTAAGAAGGGCTGGTTTCTAACAACTTGGATTTTGGCCAATTTATCCGGTGAAACCATTTTAAATATCATATATAAAGCAGGAGCATTAAAGTTGGGACTGTGTAGTTGCACTTCTATGCACAGGCTCTAAAGCATTGGGCTTGCCCTTATAATTGCTTTGCCGCATTGCTTACCTACCTAGAGGTCTCCTGAACTAATGACTGCTATATTCATTTCATTCTCCGTATCTTACAAATTAGTGTGGTTTAAACTATATGCAGCCTTTGGGTTTTAGAGCATTAAGTACGCGATTTTGCATTTTTAATGTCATTAAGTTGTGGTTGCCACGCGTTTCACCATCCTTTTCTTGACCTTGATCATCAATAAATTTGTTACCCATGTTGGCGTATGTACACGGTTACATATCTTTGCCTTGTCTGCAAAAATGGCATGTGTAACGTCACCAATCAATGTATTAAAAAATTGCCTTGTGCCAGCCCAAGCAGAAATCCCTGCAGGACACCACTGGTAACCTCACCATCCAGAGAATACATTCCATAACCTGCAACCGCTGTTGTCTGCACTGCTACCTAGACCTCACCCATGCAGACATCACAGACTCCAGTCCCTCGGTATAAGGCAATGCACGGAACAGTATACTGACATACCTTTATGGACAGGGTCAGCCGGTCCCGCAGGTAATTCTCCTCCATCTTCACCTTATCCAGCTCCTGCTCCAGTTCCAGGCGTTGCCGGTTTGCTTGTTGTAATATCTGCTCCCGCTCTTTCCTCAGCTCGCCCTTCAGGGCAGCGGTCCGCTCCTTGTACTCCTCGCCCAGCTTCCTGTGAAGGAGCAGAGGTAACGGAATGACCTCGGGACACACAATAGCCTGACCGCAATCCTCAGATTCACTGCGTCTGTCTATACCAGTGTTGGCTAACCTGTGGCACTCCAGGTGTTGTGACACTACGAGTGCCAGCATTCCTTAACTGCAAGAGCATAGCGGATACATGACAAAGCATGCTGGGAATTGTAGTTTAACAACACCTGGAGTGTACCCTTCAAACATCAGACAGACAAGCTTATACTGGGGATAAATCCTGACCTCTCAGAGCCGGATCCAGAACTCAAGAACACTCCCCTTGCACGTAAAGGGCTTCTGAACCCAGGTCCCTTCCTTAAAATCTGCGCACTGACTCCACAGAAAAAGGATGTGGTGCATGACCAGGACTAACCAGGCCCCAGGACACCACCAAGAAATAAAACGCAAGGTAAGGAAGGACCTACTGCAGGTTGTATTCATTGCGGCGTTCAATGGCGGCATGATGATCGTCTACCTCCGATGCCATGAGACTCTTAAATTTCTCATTTCTCTCCAAATCCAGACGCAGCTTTTCCTTCTCCCGGGCGGCCTGGTCTGAGCGCTCTCTGCAGAGGGAAGAAACCGGAAGAGGGTCAACGTTTATGGAATTCACAGGAGGCATCAAGGTTCTAAACCAAAAACCACGGAGTGATGGTGACAAGGGAAGGCCTGTGACCCCAAGAGAGCCACAGGGGAACAGAATTAGAAGGATGCAGTTTTTCGCAAAGATGATCTGTTATTTCGTCAGATCATATTCCTGCAATGCAACGACGACCGCGTCAATTTCCACTACGACAGCGATGTGCCCGCAACTTTTGTGTTTTTGAAAATTCCAACAGCAACAGGTACTATATTCTTCATCCTAACCTTAACCATCCCATTCCTGCAACCTAACCTTAAGCCCTCATCCATCCTCATCCTGCAGCCTAACCTTAACAAACCCATTCCCATAGTGTAACCTTAACCGTCCACTAATCCTAACCACCCCTATCATACAGCCTAACATTTAACAGCCCCCTTACCACTGCATAACCCTAACCGTCCCCGTCTACTAATAATCCTTGGTCCCGCAGTCTAATCCTAGCCTTCCCTGCCCCCTAACCATCCCTGTACCGCAGCCTAACCTTAACAAACCCAGTCCCATAGTGTAACCTTAACCGTCCACTAACCCTAACCAACGTTATCCTGCAGCCTAACCTTAACAGTCCCCTTACCGCTGCATAACCCTAACCGTCCCCGCACCATCCTTGTCCCGCAGCTTAACCTTAACCTTCCCCCTTCCACAGTCTAATCCTAGCCTTCCCTGTCCCACAACCGCCACCTGACCCTAACCATCCCTGTACCGCAGCCTGACCTTTAACAACCTAACCCTAAATATCCCTATATAGCAGCCTAAACGTAATTGCATTGGGAAAGGTTACCTTGTCAAATAGGAGCGATCAACATAACATCCATATACAAATACTCTTTATTAGAAAGCTTGTGGCACGGATACAGCCACGATCAAGGGGTCGGCTCTATCGGTGTCAAAATAGACAGAGAGTGAGAGCCATAACGGTGAGAACCATTAGGAGCTACAGAGAAGTATTCATTGAAAGGGATGGAATAAAAGGTACACTTACTGCAAGTGCCTGATTTCCAAGCGGAAGCTGACGAGGGCGGCCTGATAGATCTCATTTTTGGTGATCAGAAGCTCATTTTCCAAAGTCATAGTCAGCTCGGCCAGATTAATCTTCCCCTCTAAATTAAAATCAAGAGCCTAGGAAATGAAGAGGACACACATAAGTACAGCCAGAAAAGGTCTGCTCCGGAGCTCTCTGAAGCCAGCCACACACCATGGACCGGATTCAGTTACGTAGTGTTCATCTTCCGTACATTGTTTTAAGAATTGAGCTACTACACATGCATAGTAACTTATTTACACTATCTACGTACCATTTCTATACGTAGATTGCGTAACTGTGGTCTAAAGACTGCACTTATGCAATCTACGTACAGAAAAGGCACTTAGATAGTGTAAGCTACGACGCACGCGTAATAGCTCAATTCTTAAAACAACGTACGGAAGACGAAAACTACGTAACTGTGAATCCGGACCCATGTGATCAATATAATGCAGCGGTTGCCGGGGGCATCGTCGAAGGACCACACATCAGCAGAAAATCAGGGATCCCTTTCTGCTGCCCTGTGCCGATCTTGTTAGATGGAGTGATAGAGTTATCAGACAGGAGCGTCTTTGGATCATTCGCTATACAATAATTGGCCAAATCATCGTGTAGTGTGAGGCCAAAAGACTGCCTAAGACTATTACTGGATTTCACAATTACTTATAAATATGATAAGTTGTCATCACCATTGTTGTTTTACGGTCGTGCATTTGGGTATTATGATAATGGATTCATTTTTACATACATCCCGGTGACAAACCATCTGCAAGATGTTGGTATTGTCTACTTATCCAGGACCTGATTCACAGTTAAGGAGATAAGAAGGAACGGATTCGCAATTATACGCACCTAAGTTGCTAGGCAACCATTGTTTTTGTTGTTTTTAACAGACTCAAGAAAGCCGCGGCTGCCTTATCTTTCCATGCGTATGTCTCTTTATAAGTAGCAAAAACATGCATGTACTTGGCAAACTCTCCCCTGTCTGCCCCATATAAATACCTCACCCCACCCACTTCTCTTGACTTGGCCTGGCCACGCCCCTTCTTACTGATCTCATTACGAGCGGGGTTGTAAATCGCTCTTAATGTATGACCGTTCCTAAATCTTACATAAATTGCGTAAATAAGGGTACGACACAGGAGCAGTTTATACGTTCTTAGAAATACGCATGAAAATAGCAGCAGCTTCTTAACTGTAAATCAGGTCCCGTCAATAAAGATTTAAAATGATTAAATGCCAGAGAAACCAGTGACATGGTACATAACCAATGAGCAGAGAGGCTCTGGACTGCCTCTGTGACCTCTGCCTGCACTATAACATCTTCCATCTTTCCCCCTTTGCCATTACAGACTGTGGGCGTTAACCTTTTTTTATCCAACCTCCAGAGATTTTATAAAGGAGAAAATGATTAGTAGTAGAAATACCCCCCAAAAAAGCTAAGTAACTAAGCAATATAAACACAAAAAAAACACATATAGAAAATATAAACAAACCTTGAGTATGGCCTGACTGTTCTCCAGTCCTTCCTCATTCCACAGGTCTATAATATCCTCCACGGACCCATAGCCTGTCCCGTCATCGAGTTTAGAGAAAACCCGGAATCCGGTTGTCCCAGCCATGGTGGAAGGGGTTAGGGTCCTTCTCCCGGTTTCATCGTATGGCTACAAATACAGTGATGAAGGTGATGTTACAAGGAAGTCATATGTCTCGTGTAAACAGACGATAACTCCATCACTACAAATATTTCATATGTTTAAAATATTCAATATGGGAGGAGCTAAAGGCCACCAACACTGGAGATCCAGAGGTCAATGCGAGTAAGAGGAGGTGTTACAAAGGAAACAGGGCTTTAAATAGGTTAAGGGGTGAGCTCAAGTAAAGCAGGATACAGAATGACGTTTTTAGTGACAATCTGACATCTTGTCAAATCTGTAGCCATGATTCTAGCCCTGACATGCATAACGATGCCCCCTGTACACACTGCTTGCTAGTTTCCTGTGGATAGTTTCAAGAACTGTTCAAATAAACCATTGCTGCAATGATCTGCTCACCCACAAGGTGGTGCTATGTAGAAATATGAATAGGACTAGTTGCAGTGAAGAAGTTGGAAGTTCGTGTGACTGGAATGGAGAAAGAATTTAAAAATGTGCAATCCAAGTGAAAACCGTATCTTCCTTCTCTGATTATCAATATGAACAGGAACACTTACCTGCAGAGATAGGTGCCTCTTCAGCTGGCGGTAGGGGGTGGAGGACGAAAGAGTTAGCGGTTTTGAATTTTTACAGATTTCATAGAAAAAATCCTGGAGACTCATTGTATCCTCATGATCCAAACTCTGTAAAGCATCTTCCAGGGCCTGTAAAAGGCAATAGGAGCACTTCATATGGGCAAGGAGGGAGGATCAATCAAGATTTAGAACACAGTGAAACTTTACTTGTAAAATAATTGTTACTGGTGCAAAATCTATTATTTATGAATCAACTTCTACAGATTATAACTTTACTGAAAGGGTAGTCGATATGTGGAATAGCCTCCCATCTAGGTGGCAGAGGTAACATAGACAAATTTAAACATGCTTGGAATAAATACATGGAAATCCTAAAAACAAAATTAAACAGTATTATAGAGTATATTACAGTATTATACTGTATGTACGGTTCACAATATGTGTACAAATACGACATACATATTAAATGTAATAATATGAAGCTTTGTACCAAGACATGAAAAAAACTAATATTACAGTCCAGAACAGGCAAGACTACAGTAATGGGTAAATAACATACATCCACATAGTGAACAAAACAGATAGAATGTCATTGTGTTTAAACTGATTTTTTCTGATTGCTTTGATGCATAAGTTTAAAAAAAAAAACCAAAAAAACCACTTTTTTTTTTTTTTTTTAAAAAAAAACTTTTTTTTTTTTTTTTTTTTTTGAAGGGTAAAATAGCTCAGCCTGCAGTTTTCACATATTCCACCCACATTCAGCTGGTGTACAGTGCAGACAATGTAAATAGCGGGAAAAATGAAATTGCCAGTTAAGCCCTACCCGAAAAACGCTTATTAATTTGAAAAGAGCAAAAACTGTTGCAGCGACCCATTTCTCCACTAGAGGGCAGTGCTGACTAATACAAAGAAATACATAAACAAGCACACATGCGGGAAAAAAGCAAAACAAAAACAAAATTAAGAGATTAATAGTTACAACAAACGTTTACAAGTAACACCCAGATTTCTGACAAATCATTTGTAATTTCTGCCACATGACTATTCCCGGTATAGTAATAATTTGGTAAATGTTTTTGTGTGTTTTTTAACAGTAAGTAGCGCATTTTGAGTACAAAATATGAATGAAAATATTGTGCAGTTTCTGACATATGAACACCTAAATGTCTTGCTTTTCCAATGGAACGGAAAGCAGATTTTAGTCCTCCGTATTACTGACTGTACAGAAAGCACTGCAGATATTTAAAAGTAGTAGAGGGATCTGGGGTGTAGGAGGCCTGTGATTGGCTGATCACAACATTGTCGAATCACTAACACGAAGATAAAGCATACAATGTTCTATTAGCTTTAGCCTTAAATTTAGAAAACAATTCAGAATGTGTCAATCCCAGAATCCTTTGCACAGCCTGAGTATGCCAGGAGCTTTGAGACAGCATCTTTGTGCCCGCTCCCCAGATTTAGGTGGCTTTTTACCTCTTTGCCCAGGTTTTGGAAGCCGTACTGTTCACAGATGGAGATGAGCTTCTTCCTGTTCAAGTGGCCATCTCGGGTGATGCCCAGGTCCTCACAGATCAGCTGCAGCTTTTCTTCCACCCAGTCTTGCTCTGGAGATCCTGTCTGTGATGCATTGAGATCGTCTGGGTTCCAGAACCGTAACTGGCCTGAAGAAAAGCAAACAAACCAACCCCAAATTATGAAAAAGTGACTGAGATGTAATCTATAATGAGACCACTACTGGAACAATGGACTATAGTGTAAAAAAAAAAGTAATGGATTTTATCTTCCCCTTAAATGTATGTAAGGAGTTGTGTGCAGTTCCTAGGAGGGCCCGCAGGTGGCGTTGTAAAGAGCCTCTACGAAAAGTAACCCTTAAATAAACAATATAAGTAACAACAATATAGTACACCATTGTACAGAAAATATTACGTTGTAGAAGAGCAAGAGCACAAATGATCAGTAATCCAGAAAAAAACAAACATGCTATAGAATATGAGGCCACACAATGAAACAAAGCAGCGAGTGGCATTCCAGTCTCCTCCTGTGGAATAATGCATGTCTGAGGATTCTGATTGAAGTACCTGCCCTTCTGCATGGAGAAACACACAACTGTGGGCGATGCCACAGGAGAAATAGAATGAACGAATGAAGCTAGTAAGGTGCAAGGCAGGAGGCTTGCTTATTGATTTGTCATGGTCACATTTCTCCATCCAGGACGCTCCAAGCAAAACCCAGCTGCATAAACCCACAGAAACATCACATAATGACCTAAGATGCTACGCATCTGCAGTATATAGGGACTTGCTGGGGCATTTCAGTCTATATTAATAATAAAAGTTCCAAAGTCACAATTACTGACCACATGATGTACTATGATCTGTTCCATGGAGATAGGGCACACTTATTAAATATAACCAGCTTGGGATTAGTAGAGCTTGATAATTACAGTCTGTTACTTAAATAAATGGAAAGGTGATGCCCTGAGGCAGATCAGATAACGTCCTCTATATCCAGGCAACACCTGACTCTCCCAAACAACATGCACGTTAATGTTAATCTCATTCCAGTATTAATGTTACAAAGTAACCTGTGCTGCATGGAAACAGAACAGTGTCCTTATTGATAGCAAAAGCACTTTGTGTTTATTGACCGCGCATTGATTTATTGCCCGCTACCACTACGCTGAGCCTCCGTGCCAAATATTTACCCAACCTGCTTCTCCGTGTGACACGTCCATCATAAGAGGTGACAAATGTAATACTGGACACTTCCTGTGTCAGGTGGTGGCGCTGTTGCTGTAGTGGATCCTTAAGCATCACATAAGAACAGCACCACGCATTTCACCATTAAAGGGAGGTGGATCCATACCGCGATCAGACACAAGAGGAACTGCAGCCTAACTCAAACAAACAAGCTCTTGATGGAAGTTCTGGTTTCTTGTCTATTGCGACATCATTGGGGTTTTAAGCAATATATGTAAAGCCACGGCCCACATTAACCTCTTCCTTACCTTCCGCTTCATATTCTTCTTCCCCCTCATTGTTCCAAAGCTGAAAACAGAAACGAAAGGATATTAGAAGCCAGAAGTGACAAGCGGGTGTTATAATAAGCACGTTACAGGCAATGATTCTAGTTTGCAAAAATCCAATATCCCTAAATCATCCCCTCTCCATGGAGCCAGTATAATGACTCACAGGACACCTGTTCAGCGGGGCAGAACGATCCCCCAGTCAGCTGGTCGTCCCTGGCATTGTCCCCATAATTCACAGACTCTATTACTACTATAATACCCCCCCACTGGCTGTCACCTTGGTTAAAACATTCCACATAGTCAGCGGAGCAGCTTTCTTTACACTTGACCAAGAGGCAATAGGTTAGAGGTCAAAATAAAAAAAAGCATCAACCAATAAGGTTTCATTGAGACATACAGTCACTAGGGTGCATTGTCTCGCTGCATTATACGGCAGCTGGATTGGCGGGGTGGGAGGATCGCATCTATTACAGAGAATGAATGGCCACAAAATTCTCTCACTGGCTTTGTGGAGCTTATAAGCAGATGGTCAGGGGGTCTTTGTGGAAAAGACCCCGTCGGAGCTTCTGAAAGTCTGGTCCTTAGTGCAGCTCTCGCTACAACCACCATCTGCTCCAGGAAGTGGACATTTGTTCTCCAGCAATACAGGAGACTAATTAAAGGACTTTCAGGGGGCTGACCGGTACCATACAAACCTCTTTCCATCAATGTAGGAAACATCCCGAATTAATATTTTTTTTTTTTTTTTGACTTTGGTTCCAACTCTGAACTTATATTTGTGATGTTTGTGCATCCTTCATGTGTTTATTCCTCAATGTCTTTCAATCCGTTGCAAGTCCCCGCTGTGAAGGCTTGCATTGCGAATTAAGGACAGCGGGATGCTGTTTTTCGGCTGTCCCTATTTCGAATGCGAGCCCTCTCAGAATGTTTTTTTATGAATGGGTGAGTATGCGATTCGCATACTCACCCATTCACTTTCAGAAGCGCCGCTGCCGAGGACTAAGGATTAGGCTGTGAGGGGGAGATTTAGGGTTAGGGAGCGGGCTGGGGGAAAACTCACCTTTTAGAGCACCGTGTTCGGTGCTCCGGGGATGGATTGCTATGCCTCACCGAGGCTTAAGCAATCAATATTCCAGCCAGTTCCGAACAGGATGGGATATCGTTTGCTTATGCCTTGATAAGGTGTAACCGAACACAGTGCTCCCAAAGGTAAGGCTTCCCTACTCCCTTACTCTAACCATAATTCTCCCCACTCCCTAACTCGAAGTACCCCTCCCCCACAGCCTAATCCTAAATCCCTAGAGAGGGTTACTCACTTCTCCAGTGATCTGGTTCAATGGCCGCGCCGTTTTTCAAAAACGAATGGGCGAGTATGCAAATCGCATCTTCACCCATTCATTAAAAAAGAGATTCTGCGGTGTTATACATTCGAAATAGGGACAGCCAAAGAGACACTTTCAGCTGTCCCTATTTCGCAATGTGTAACATCGGGGCGGAGACTCGCAACGCTCAGAACAGACTGTTGAGTTCTTCCCAAACCCCAACCCTTATCCTAATCCTCTCTCTAACCCTCACCTTCTATTACCCTAACCCTCCCTTCCCTGCAGTCTGACCCTAACCTTCCCCTTCTCCAATCCATCCCCTGTGGAGTTGGTACGATCATTTTAATTTGTTTTTATCCTTAAAAAAAACACATACTCTTGTAACATCTAGTCATGCGTATGCCTACCATCGCATCGTACCACCTTTCCATTGTTATAAATAAAATTTGAATAAAAAAAAAAAAATGTAAACATCTTTTTGCAGTACTGTTCCTTTAAGGACGCCGTCACTAGGAATCGCCTGCGCCATTTAAACATGCTCCAATACAAAATAAATCGTAAACTCCTTAAATAAAACTGGGAAGCAATTAAAGGCAGCTGTCGGGCAGCAACCGAGTCTCAGCATCTTCCCCCAAGGGTGTACGAATTCAGAATGACTACATAATGAATGAGTGCTGGGCCGTGCTGATTAAATAAGGCTGGGAGGACTATTAATATTAAACAGCGGGTCACAACCACATTCATTATGTAGTCAGTTAGTGCGCACCCATCGGGGAGTTGGATAACTATTAGCTTATGAAGTAGATTCATAGGCGCATTCTGCGAGCTGGCGAGATGCTTATGAATTCCATATTTAATATTGATGGTTGCTGCGACTCACCTGCGGCAACCGTTACAAAGGGAATGTCGAGAATGGAGATCGACTAAGCAGGGTTTTTCTCAGCCCGGTAGCACAGTGGTAAGGACTGGGTTCGCAAGTTCAATTCCTGATCGGGGCACTTTGTATGTTCTTCAGGTGTTACCTGCCTGTGTGTAAGCCCCAATGGAGGGGTAGGGTTTGGATTGGAATCTTGCAACAGTCTCACTTTGTGGCACTACAGCGACGACTGGCACCAGTGAGAAGCCATTGTTACTGCGACTGCAGTGTCTATGAAGAGTCCAACGGAAATAGGTAAGCTTTCTTCATCCTAAACCTAACCATCCACTTCCAGCAACCTCATCCTGCAGCCTAACCTTAACCCTACCCATCCGCATCCTGCCACCTATCCCTAATCACCTACGAACCGCAGCCTAATCCAAACCCGCCCCTAAAACTCTTCATCCTGCAACCAAACCATCCTTTTCCCACAACCAAACCTTGAGTGTGGGTTCCCAGTTCCAAACTGGCTGGGATATCGATTGATTATGTCTCGATAAGGCATAGCAAACCAATCCCTGGAGAACCCCAACTGTTTCCCTAATTATAACCCTAACCCTCCCTTCCCTGCAGCCTGACCATAACCCTCCTTTCTCCCTAGCCTGACCCTAATGCTCCCTTCTCTATAGCCTAACCCTAAGACCCCCCCTCCCCGCAGCCTGACCCTAACTCTCCCTTCTATGGTCCTAACCCTCCCTTCCTAAGAGCCTAACCCTAAGTCCCCCTAACACTAAAAGTCCCTGGAGAGGTTACACACCTCTCCGAAGCTGTAATTTGTGGGTCCCGATCGGCACGCTCCCCCATTCATAAAAAAAAAAAATTCTAAAAAGGCTGCATGTTGGAAATAGAGAAAAGGAAATTTGAGATGACTATCTCTAAAAGCAGCCCATCGCAGCGGGGACTGCAACCACCTAACCTTAACCCTCCCTTCTCTGCAGCTTAACCCTAATCCCCCCATCCCACAGTCTAATCCTAACCAGAACAGGTACCTTGTCAAAATAGGAGCATATGACATTGTACCCATTCTGATATTCAAATTTTCTTTATTAAAAAGGTGTCAGCGCAGACAGAGCCACAATTAGGCTATCAGCTGCATCAGTGTCCAAAATCCCATCCGTGAGAGTAGATACATTAGCTATGCAATTGCCCAGAATTAAACCACATAGGATTTAGTAGGGACCAGCACCATCTTGAAATGTGTTTCCAAAATGGCTGCCTCATCTATGTATAAGGAATGAGTTGGTTTCCACCATAAGTGTGTGTGGAAATTAGAGCTTAAGAGTTAGTTTAAAATCACAACCTCTTGTAATAAGTTTTCAGTCCTGTTTTCAAAATTCTAGCAAAAGGCACCATCGTCTTAAGCCAATAGGACGCTTGACGCATCCTTCATCTCTTCTGCTAAGCACTCATTATAAAAAGGGGAAAAAATCATTAAATTGCATTGTAAAAATGTATGCAACAAAAGCCTTGAATTAGACAAACTTATTTTCAGACGTACTTTATAATTGGAAAAAGTTAATTGATTGTGACAGGTTCCCTCAACGTGCGCTCATGTGGTAAATGCCTATTGTAAAATATTGGGAGTCTCGGATCCGCATGGCTGAAAGTCAGGAAAATCTTCAGAAATCTGGATTTCACAAAAAGCCACTTTGTTGTTATTAAAGAGCGAATGAATCACGCTGCACCTTAATGAGAAAAAAGCGTCTCCCTCCTGAAATATTAATCGCGGCAGACGGGAGACATTTTGGAACAGGGCCAGCATTGTTTGAAGCACGATTCGCCAGCTAAAGTCTCTGTCATTCACAAAGCGTTCCAGAGATTTTAACAACAAAGTCATTTACAAGTTCCAGGACTTCAAAGTCACCTCATGTAAACAAAACAGGTGGAGGTAATCTCACAAAGAGCTATAAAGGAATAATTACCAGTTTAGGTTTCTGTCCTGTGTATAATGTGATGATGATGTGGTTGCTATGCTTACTTGGTGTTAGGTATTTAGTCCAAAGCATAGTCCATACCAAATAAATGAGTGTGGGTCCCCTTTGCGAACGGCCCTATTTCGATAGGACTGCTCGCTCCAAACCAATTCGGAACTGGCTGGGTAATCTATTGCTTATACCTCGAAGAGGCATAGCAATCGAACCCAGGAGCAACAAACACGGTGCTCCGAAAGGTAAGTAACTATTCTATTCCCAACCCACTCCCCTCGCAGCCTGACCCTAAGTGTCCCCACCCTTACAGCCTAACCCTAAGTTTCCCCCCTACCCCCGCAGCCTAACCCTAAGTCCCCAGAGACCCACCTTTAGGCTGGAAGCTTCAGAGACCCAGGAATCATAGGGCCGATCCTGCCAAGAAGGAAACAGCTGGCTGGCTGTTGACGGCAGTCATTACTCCCCAGTTGCAAAATGATCTGTCACAATAAAAATCATCGAAACGGCGAACTACACCCAATAGCAACCCCTAGTACAGAGAACTTGTCAAGAGCCTATAGGGCACCTACGGACAGGATTGGGACTAAGTGGTGGTATTAAATTTATGCAGGGTGACTGGACATCTGTTGTGGATATAATGTCTTGCCCAACCTGAGGCCTGGCGATTCTGTGCTCAAGACTCCTCCAAGGTCTTGTGTGGCCAGGTTGAATATGGACAATAGAGGCCGTAATAAATCCAAGGAGCAGAATCCAGAGTGGGAATCTTGTGAGTAGACCAGAGATTGCAATCATGCTGGATCCCATTATTCAAAGTCTAAAACCCTTGAGTCAACTCCTAAGGCCATCTTGTGTGCTATTTAACTGAACTGAAGACTAGTCCGCTGCTGGAGGACTTAGCAGACAGTCTCATGTTGACGTTGAGGGGCTCATGCAGTAGATGAACTCAAAACAAGCGCAATTGCAGCTGTATTCTCTGTCCAGCTCCTGTAGTGCATTCACTAATATAGCAATCTTTAGTACTTACACCAGGATGTGTGTCCCCGTTGCGAATGGCCCATTTCGATAGGGCCGTTCGCTCCCAGCCAGTTTCGAATTGGCTGGGCAAACGATTGCTTTTGCCTCGAAGAGTCATAGCAATTGATCCCTGGAGCACCGCACACTGGACCATATGCAGAGTACTGGACATATAACATATATGTCCGGTGTTGTAATCTACGTATATTTTGCTTACGTAGATTGCGTATACGCGGTCTTTAAAACCGCATATACGCAATCTACGTAAGCAAAAGATACGTATATATATATGTACTCGAAATAGCAACCAAGCCTGACCCAAACCCTCCCCTCCCTGCAGCCTAACCCTAAAAGTCCCCGGAGAGGGTTACTCACCTCTCCGGTGGTCTGGCAGTGGCACCTCAGTAAAGGAATAGGCAAGTATGCCGATCACATGCTCACCCATTCATAAAAAAATAAAAAAATCTAAAATGGCTGTCATTGGATATTGAGACAGTCGAAAAGCAACGTTCAGCTGTCTCTACTGCGCAATGACAGCCATCGGTGCGGGGACTCCCACCGCTTACACCGTGGATTTGGCAGGAGCTATTCAACACACCTAAAACTTAATTTTTTATTTATCAAATGAATATAGGACAAGGATTGTGTAATCACACCCTTAGTGTACAAGGATCAGTCAGGACATCCCACATCTCCCCAGCACTTCTTTCAAGGTTAAGGAAGTCTATATTGCATAAACCGACAATCATGCGCCATTGCTTCGTTTTCTGAGCATACACAGTGTGAGAAAACGCAAAATACACGATTAGGCAGCCATATTGGGCACTCTCAGCTGCTAGCCAATGAAACCATTTACCTCAGCCCCAATGGAGTATTCGATCGGAGAAAACCGGTGCAAAGACTTGGAGACCGGACTCCACATGGATGGAGCACCGATCTGAAATGAAACCTTTAACCTCAACGCTGCGAGGCAACAATGCTAACCACAGCCCTACAGTGCTTCCCATTTAATTATAGTACATTACCAGATTATTTGGCTTCTGTACTTGGGCATATAATTGTTCACCTATGAAAGATTTATGGCCGCAATATGAAGAGATGCAATATCCCCTTCCCCCACTCACCACCAGAAGTCAAAATATTAACGAAGCAGAAAATTGATGAACGTGTAGGCAAGTTATTCATCAGTGACGAGAGGCTGGCGCAGGACAACATCACCGCGACATATTCAAATAAGAACACGAGCCGAAATGTCATTTCGTTCAGGAATATTAAGGTTATTAAGCGCCGTCACATGGTTAGAGGAACGGCGTGGGTCTCCTGTGGCTCCTAGTGATGGAAACATGGCATACTATAGCGTGAACTACAATCTGAGGACAAGTATGTGGAGGCAGAGGGAAACGTAATGGAGCGTATTGCGAGGAGCAGCTGTGTCCGTCATGTAGCGCATCAAGGGACAGAAATATTCATCATGATACACACATCCCAGACACCAAAGGTTATCCCATGGGACATGCAGCGTGCACATTCACAGCCTGGGCTCCAGGTGCTACAAGGGTATTTCATGCTGATGGTACAATACCACAAATCTGTATTAAAAACAGAACACTTAAAGCAGAAATAACATTTAACATAAACCCTGTACACATAAACCCATTTTCCCTTAGTCTGTTCCTTCAGACAACAGTGATTTATTTGATTTATTACAGGTTGCTATATGGCGCTATCAGATCACATAGCGCTTTATAGACAATATTTCACATTCAGTCCTTGCCCCATTGGAGCTACATACTAAGGTTCCTAACACAGATACACACATCAGGGTTCATTTATTCAGCAGCCAAGTAACCTACCAGCATGTTTTCGGCATGTGGGAGGAAACCAGGGCATGTGACCATGGTCACATGGCAATAGATAATGACTAGAGGTTTTGGTACATCCCTCCGTGCCCAGCAATACCCCTCCTCCCTATCTGCCTTCACATGGCACACTGGGAGCTGTGAGCTTGTGTCTGTTACTGCCATGTTTTTCACATTCTGAAAAGATAATGATTTGTAGAAAGACAGCTAAGAAAATCTACTTTACAAGCTACCATATTTTTCACTCCATAAGACGCACTTTTCCCCCCCAAAAAACGTGGGGGGGAAAGTGTGTGCGTCTTATGGAGCGAATTCTGCAAAAACAAGTGCACGTTGGGGATCCGAGGTGGCATCCGATGACGTCACGAGGCCGAACTGCAAAATCCCGCAGGATTTTGCATTCGGCGCCGAACGCAGCGCGGAGGAAGGAGCGAGGGAATGCTGCAAAGGTAAAAATAAAAAAAGTAAGAGTTGGGGGAGCTGGACAGATGATGGGACTACTAGGGGGGAGCTGGACAGATGA
>WWET01000171.1:213439-229109 GCA_011038615.1 Limnodynastes dumerilii | reverse complement strand
AGGCTTAATTGTGATTTAAAAAAAAAAACAAAAAAAACACCAAAAGATGTCTTCGCCATTACATCAATAGGAAGCCTGTATTTGTCCTGCTTTGAGGGAACACTTCAAAACCACATCAAACCCCTTACTGCAAATGTATTCCTTTAATAGTGAGCTGTGAGCTAGAAGTGCATTATCCAGAGGCCCTCCAGATATATTATTTAATATCCAACGCTGAGGACTGATTTATTTGGATGAAATACATTGCATCTATAACTTTCTCAGCAGTAGGCGCGCTCTCAGTGTGATACTCCGCCGCTTCCTTATCCAAATTTATAATAGCGGCACGATAGTAAAACAAGAGCGAGACAAAGCCACAAGGTGCTCTCTGCCAGCCTGGATTTAATCAGCTTCTATTGCAACGAAAAATGCAAGTTTTGTAGATCTGCCTCTGGAAATATTGCCGTGTTAGGCAAAAATAGGCTGCCTTGTAACATACTGGAAAATACACAACACTTAGTCCAAGCACATACACTTTGTTTCATCAATTTAATTCCCAACATTGTTCACACTTAAGAAAGCATTTGGGTCCGGATTCACAGTGACGTAGTTTTCCTCTTACGTGCGTTGTTGTAAGAATTGAGCTACTACGCATGCATAGTAGCTTATTTACGCTATCGACGTACCATTTCTGTACGTAGATTGCGTAAGCGCGGTCTTTACAGAAATGGTACGTAGATAGCGTAAAATAAGCTATTACGCATGTGTAGTAGCTCAATTCTTAAAACAACGTACGTAAGACGAAAACTACTTAACTGTGAATCCGGACCTTGGTTCTTAAATATACGCAACTAGTAGCAAGGCCACTCCGATGGCATGCCCCTCGGTTTTTAGGCTCTTAAGAGACTTAGGAACGCCATAGGGCTCCCTTTTCCTTAGGTTCGTAGTTGTGTGCGCAGGGCGTCTAATTGTGAACGTTACTGCACAACCGCGCCCAGATTTGCTCACCTAAATGCCTCCCCCCACCCAATCTTCTTATCTGCGGACTTAATTATTCCCGGCACGCCCATCACTTTGTAAGTTACTACGAACCTAGCGGCATTAGCTTCGTACAGGTGATTCGCAGCATTCCCAAGTCCAACGTAGATTGCGTATAAGTTACCCTTCCCTTCCTAAATATACACACCTAAAACCCCGCATATTCTTAACTGTGAATCAGGCACATTGTCAGTATGCTGCGAATTACCCGCCATTTAAACAAAGTACTTTGAAAGACTGACTATACTTGGAATTTTAAATAATAAAAAGAGGACAGCGATTGTTTTATAAGACAAATGCGATGAAACATGGCAAAAACAATCCAAGATTAAAAAAAATGCGTTGGATTAAACACCCTCCCCCCTTAGAGTGCGCTTAAAGTCTCTTTAAGAGGACATGGGTGAGCATTAAAAAGACATGTTTGAAACAGCACCATTTCAGCCTTTAAACTCACACATATCATTTAATATGGCTGAAATTCGGTCAGACTGATTAAATCAGCAGAGGGGACCTCGTTCGCCAGAATGTGTTGCAGAATAAAGATTTGAGAGCGTGGAAAAGAAAAAAGAAAAAGCTCTAGGTGAAGCGGAGCCAAAACACTAATTTGTAATTATAGGAAGCGTGCAGCCTGGTCCTAAATTAAATCCTACCCATTTCAAAGCTCCCCTCTCCCCCCCGCCCCTTCCTCAATCTCTGACAACCCGCAGCTACTAGGGGGTCACAAGCTACAACCTTCACCCCTCAGCTTTGAATTAATCTCCCTCGTTTATTAGCAATGAACAAATTTAATCAAGACTACCAGTTCTTGTGGCGCACAGATGCTGCGGAGAGCCCAGGCACGGTACACTCTACCAAATGGCCGTAAATAGGAACATACTAGCAATGCCCGTGTTTTATCAGCAGAGAGTTAAACGTAAAAAACGGAAGGAGGGCAAGCAGCGGAAATTCAGTCCATTATTCTCCGAGGATATATGTAACATTCATATGTGCATATTTTGGCCTTTAATTAAAGATTAATAAATATTGTTATTAATCAATATGCACTGCTATTTGTATGCAATCGCAATTTTGGACCTTTCGCATAGCACATTCAGGAGTGACTGAATTCAAACAGAGATAGAATTTCTGGACCAATGAGACACCATGATCTTGAAAGGTCTGGCTGGCCAACCTGTATCTCTCCAGAAACTATGACTCCCAGCATGCTTTGTCAGGTGTCAGCTATGCCTATATAGTTAAAGCATGCTGGGGACTTGTAGTTTTCACAACACTTGGAAAGCCACAGGTTGCCCAGGCCTGCCCTGTATACATGTAACCTGTTACCAGCAATTATGGCAGAGCTGTTCAAATCTGTAGTTACAGATACAATTGTAGACTGGAGCAAAACCATGAGGCAATGTGACGGATGCAAATTTACTTTAATTCTTTTGAATGCATAGCTTTATGCAGACCCTCCAACATGACCCATTCCACTAGGTACAATTTAAACCGCTCCTGAGCTTCCAACTGTCACTCACCTGATTTAAATGAATTAACTGATATTTAAAAAACTATTTGCCTCTTCAACAAAGGTGGTTACCATAGTAACTGACCGTTGGAAACTGAGGAGCAGAGTATTTTGTAGCTAATGGAATGGGTCATTTTGGAGGGTCTGCTTTATGTTTATTCAGTAAATTAGAGTTGATCTAAGAAAGTTCACCAATCAACTCTAATTCTGTTTTCACTGTTTTAATTCTCCTCCCCCAACCTCAGCAATTCAACATGGTTTATATCCCAGATCTACGCTTGCATCTGCTTTGTCCATTTCTCTCAAACTCTGAATCAATCCTGTCATTTACAACCCTGTCCGTTACACATTTTACCGATTTGCCCTTTGGATGGCAGAGTATGTGAAGCTCCTGTCTTGTATTAGTGGCACACGATCTGTAACGGCATTGGTGATAGATCTTTCTCTTTGCATTTTCTTTTCGCAAAGCCCTTAACATTTTAAATATCTTTTTTTGTGCTTTGAAACCACAGCGATAGTGTTGGATCGACACTAATTTGCCTTCAATAGTTTTCATAGAGAAGTAGTAGGGATTATGGACACAGCTGAAGAGCAGCTGTTTCAATACAGACAATTATCAAACATAGAAAATTATTATTACAGCACGTATATAATGCAGAAAGTTCCAACACCCCCCGTTCTAAGTGCTGAATGTTACTCTCCCTGAACTTAGTTTCATTCTGCTAGTTAGGTTTAGGCTGTTGCAATTTCCATTGAAATTAAATACACAGCAGTTGTGGGAATAGCACTACTGAAAAATTTACATAAAATAAAACCAAAATTAAAACTAAATATAAAACTAAAAACTAAAAAAAACGTAAAATTGCCAGGATGTTATCGGTTAAAACAGATCTTTGGAGCGGCGAACCACACCCCTTTTCATAATGGTTATCTAAAACGTCTAACAATTTAATTTACTATACACTCCAAGGCAATCATGCAATTCACTAAATGCACACATTCAGTAACAATGGACTCTTGAAAAAGAGAGGAAATCAGGTGGAAAGTTACACCTGGGCCAAACCATGTTGAATTTCAAGGTAAGAGAAATGAAATGCATTATTTGCATGCAGGGAGAATACTTTGCTTATATTTATTGCACACAGATACCCGACTCTGCATCCGGTACAATTATATTTAAAAAATTGATCAACCCAGGTTCAATTATCCTGATTGGCTGGAAATTAAAGGTAGGCTCATTACAATTTCATAAAGTTACCCATATAAACCAATCAAATTCTAGCAGTCATTTACTCTTAAGGACATTAAAAGTAGAATCTGATTGCTTGAGATGGACACACATCTATGTTTTTTTTTGCTTATTTCTTCAGCAAATGAATACCACAATCATTATCTGCAATTTGGAGCCGAGAGCTGGAAGAGCTAAAATCGTCTTTACAGGCCTGTGCTCCTCCATATATTCCACGACTGATTCAGAGAGAACCACTCCAAGGTCTCTTATAGAAACCATCACACCAGATGGCAAATTACTGTGGGGTGCATCGGGGGGGGGGTACTTAATTGGGAACCACAGAAGACCAGGCTTAGAAAAGGGTCTGAAGGAGACTCTCAGTCTTGTATTCATGGAGCTGCCCTTTGTAGGATCTCGGAGCACGTTAATCAGCTGAAGGGGCCGTCTATTCTGAGCCTAAGAGGGCTCTTCTATCCTATGCACATGAATAAAGATTACAGAGGCTATAATGCATATTGTATTCCTGATACACAATAAAAAGGCAGCTTTGCCAAGAACAAAGAAAGTTTAATATATTCTGCTAATATTGCCATTTTATTACATCTATGGGTCCATGTGCCTTCCTTAGAAAAGTCACAGGGCTAAGTAAAGTTGGGATAGAGTTATGAAGCAAAGTAAAGGTGTTACCCTTAGCAACCAATCAGATTCTAGCTATTATTTACCAAGTACATTCTAGAAAATGATAGCTAGAATCTGATTGGTTACTATTTTTGATATATTTAAACCTTTACTTTTAACTTTTACTGAAGTGTTCCTACAAACAGATTAGCACAAAAGACAAACAGAAGAAGGAAACATCGTCAGCAAGTTAACAGGACACACTGTCCCCCTCCAGCTTCCTCCTCACGATTTAAAAACACTTTAATAATGCAAATACAGGGGGGCGGGGCTTCTAGTATCCTAGAAACCACCCCCTGGGCCAGGAGAAGGGTGCTTGGGCATTGGTGGATGCTACTCTTCTGGGACCAGTGAACTGGACCAATCACACAGTCAATCAGGACTTTCTCCTGACCTTAAGAACCCTGCTTCATGCTGGTCTTCTGAACCTCCAACATGACTCATTCCACTAGGTACACAATACTTTGCTCCTGAGCTTCCACGAATGTGGTTACCATGGTAACTGATCTGGAAGCGTAAGAGTCGAGTATTTTGTACCAGTTGAATGGGTCATGTCTGTGGTCTGTTGGCAGCTGTATGCATAATGCATACCCTCCAACATGACCCACTCCGTTAGGTACAAAATACTCTGCTCCTCAGTTTCCAACTGTCAGTTACTATGGTAACCACCTTTGTTGAAGAGGCAAATAGGTTTTTAAAGATCAGTTAATTCATTTAAACCAGGCGAGTGACAGTTGGAAGCTGAGGAGCGGATGAAATTGTACCTAATGGAATGGGTCATGTTGGAGGGTCTGCATCATATATATGGGGGATATATTGAGGGGCTGTAGTGACTTAAATAATAGCCACCCCAATTGCATGCTGGTCATGCACTCTGTCTGCATGATATAGAAAGTCATTTTTCTGAGTTTGCCCCTGACATATATATACCACTTTTTATTTGATTTATGGTTTACAAATGCTCAGTATTTAATCCGCCCTAAGTGCGCAGCTAAGAATACATTTTATATGTCGTCTACACTTAACTAATTTTGTGCATTATCCAATAGGAGCTAAACGTGGACTGTTACCTGTGGGTGTTTCATGGTCTCTTAATAATCACTGGTGCTTCAGACCATCAAACATGACCCATTCCACTAGGTACAACACACTCTGCTCCTGTGCTTCGAGCAATCATTTACTATGGTAACCACCTGTGTTGATAAGAATAATATTTTTCAAACATCAGATAATTCATTAATACCAGGTGAGTGACAGTTGGAAGCGCAGGAGCGGAGTTATGTGTACCTGGTGGAATGGGTCATGTTGGAAGGTCTGGTGCTTAATGATATAGCTGCAAACAATTCCAGGCTGTATGGCCACAGTTCACCTTTAATATACAATGACACCTCATTGGGAAAGAAGGAAAAAAAAATAAAAAATAAACAAAGCAAGTGACACTATAATAAAATTGACAACATAAATAGGAAAATATTGTATGAGATGAAAGAAACTTGATATTTCCTCATAAGTCTATTACAAATGAATTCATGTTTTTACAACAGCCAACAGATTACATCCATGCAATTAATTTCTCAGAACAAAACACCAGGTGACGCGTCCTCTATACGTTACAGCTGAGGAGTTGTGGTTGCTAAGCAACAAGCAGACACCAAGCTCACTCCGTCACAGTAATGCAAACATCTCACACGTTTAATTGCAAAAGTAAATAATTATCCAACAAACACTGAACACCGCTGATCCACATGCTAAGGAAGCAGCAGGGAAATTGCACAAGGAAAATAAGGTAACACAGCTATTGGAAAAAAATCAATAGAATCTAACAAATAGGATAAAAAATAAGGGCCGCTTAAAAGTATTAGGAATTTTTGTTCAATTTAATTTCAGCCCTGGATGCAATATTATTTAGTGATAGCACTTAACAAACTCATCACAATTTAGAATTTAATAATAATAATAATAATAATAATAATAAATAGAATGGTTTGTGTTTTTTATTTGTTGATAATAAGCTTGCACATCTGCCATTACATTAGTGTCTGGCACCTAGTACTAAAGGACATCATCCATTTTTCTGGAGACCAACCTGTAGATGGACGCCATTTTTCTGGAGACCAAAATGCCCTGAAATGACGTGAATAGCTAAACTGAGGCTAACACATTTGCATTAATGTGGTAAATTACACAATCTGTGTGGGATTCTTCTGTAGAGTCGTCCACTTGCTCATGCCCGGCTTCTAAAATGGACCAGTGGGCAGTAGGACCACATGAGGGGTAGTGTGTTTGATAAGACTGGGTAATAATTTGTTTGGACAAAAGAGCCAATCAAATTGCAGATTACCAATAAACATCAGTCATACTTGATCAATTTAGTTTGGAGGTTCGGATAAACCCTTTTATTTCTTTCACACATGCATTATATTATAGAGAGAATTGAACCAATAATATGAATTATTAGGCAACACTGAAACATTGATCACGTAGATCACTTTTAAAGCACTAAAATCATTTCTCCCGTCATGGCAGAAACCTTCAGCATATAGGTTACCTTCCTCCGGGACGCTCTCATTGTTGGATAGTGGGTTGGATAGTGCATCGATCAGAGCTTCTTTAAACTGGTCAAAATGGACCTAAGGACAGAACAAAAATATACTTAGGCTATGAGCTCACGCCACTCATACTGTTCTCAAGTGTCTCATTAAATATGATCTAATCCTCCCAATGCTCCCTATGAAGGTATATTCTGACACAAACAGACAAACTAGCAACAGTTGCCAGCTGGGAATATAGTATATTCTTTCCACATAAATAAATATCACAATTCCTTACATATATTGCAAAATAAGACATGCACTGAGGATCCAATACCCCAAATCAAACTACATAGTCATTTTAATACACACACACTAGTTACCATTTATAATTTAAGCAATGTATTGCCTGACTAACTTTAAAAGAAAGACAAGAGAATTGGTGGATTGTAAGTTTATGGTTTATAGTGATTCAAGATGGCTGCCCCTTTTTTTCAGACATCTTGTCCATTTTAAACCAGAGAAGAGCTAAAGGATTCCTGCACTGCATATAAACATCAAGGAGGTCACAAGGTTAAATAATAATCTAGAAGAGGTAGCCATCAGTAATACCACAGCAGCAGGTATGTTCCGTAAGTGTTACATGCATTAACAATCCAATCAGACAACACCGTAAAATATCAATGGAGAAAAAGGGGGGATATGGAGTTAGCAAAAACACTGCAGCCAACCAAGGTGATCACAGCGCTGACCAAGAGGGTTATTTACTTATATAACACCGTAAAATATGTCATGAAATAAAATAAGAGGGCTGGGGATATTTGAAGACTCCAAGAGCCACAGCAAGAGAGAGAATGCCCCAGAGCCAGAGAGAGCCCGCACGTCATAGCTAGAGAAAGAACGCCAGAGACAGAACGAGAGAGACAGAACGAGAGAGAGAGAGAGAGAGAGAGAGAGAGAGTCAAAAGAAATTATGTGATTGCTTAATGACTATGCAGTGAGGGTTTAATTAATTATAACAAAAAGCATTCTCACATGTTCACCCTCCACCTTCTTCTTTATATCTTCTTTTTGAGAGCGAGAGAGAGAGGGAGCGAGAGAGAGAGAGAGAGAAGAAGAGAGAGAGAGGGAGAAGAGAGAGAGAAGAGAGAGGGAAGAGAGAGAGAGAGAGAGGGGAAAAAGAGAAAGAAGAAGAGAGAGAGAGAGAGAGAGAGAGAGAGAGAGAGAGAGAGAGAGAGCGAGAGCGAGAGCGGGTGAAAAACAAAGCTAGACAGAGTGCGAGAGACAGAGCTACAGACGAGAGAGAGAGAGAGAGAGAGAGATGTAAACAGAACAGCCAAATAGCAGTACGTTGGAATGTCGCCCCATTGTGCTCATGTCGCCCTGTCTCTAGCGCCTCAGCTGCCTGTGTGTAAGGACAGATGGTGGTCGCTCCAGAAACATGAAGCCATTTCACCGTGACCAGTTCTGATACAAAGCAAAGGGATTATTGTACCACACAGAGACAGCCACAAGTGCACCTCACCATCTAATCCGTGTAACACAAGGTACAATTGTACCGAGCATGGGGTAATAGCAGGAAAGGGAATGAGCATTCCCTACAATCAACTTGCATTTCTAACATATCAGACCAGATTTTTTATGTGACAAAGGCTCGACGCAAAAAAAAAAGCAGAGAAGTGCTAAGAATAAAGGCTATATGAGGTAAAACACTGTTGTTAGCATACCGACCAATCAGATTCTGGCTCTCATTTACCTAGTGACTTACAGAAATGAATATCAAGGGCTAGATTTTCTATGCTTCTCAAAAGGTAAAATGGAGATGTTGCCCATAGCAACCAATAATATTCTAGCTCTCACTTTCTTATTACATACTAGCATATGTCTGTTAGAATCTTATTGGTTGCTATGGGCAACATCTCAATTTTTTCCTTTTGAGAAGCATAGTAAATCTTTCCCTCAAGACTCTATAGTAGCGAAAAGTAAGATATTATAATGCAGACGGAGCTCAGAGGGGTGTCCAAAGCCTCTCTACTCACCACAATGGTCATATGACTGTGGTTGCCATAGTACCCAAATGAATTTTCACATTTTCATAATAATAACAATAATAATAATAAAAGAAGAGACACGACAGTGGAAAAGGGGGAATTATGCAGCTGTTTCCTATGGACTGGTCAGTGATTCATTTAGAAAGCACACACACCAGGCACAATAAATGCAAATTCAAAAAGTTAGACAAGCACTGTGGGCCATAAAAACACTGTTTTGTATGCACTACGTACGCGCGTGGCAGATGTTACACCACGTAACTCTGAATGTATGTACCAGCATCGTATCAACAGCGTAACTACGAACGAAGGGGCATGACAGCCATGCGACACCCGTAATGACGCTTCGGAGGAGGGGTGAGACATTTAAATGGTACAGTATGAGTGTGCTTAGCCACTTACGCACGTGAAGCCTTTACGTATGTCGGTAGTTACGCTTTGAAAAGTTAAGGTAGGGTTTGGAAAGCGTAAATCGGCCAAAGTACGTACGACCGAGGGGAGTGCATAGTAATTATGCTACGCGTTGTAACGTAATGGAAACGTTGGTCTGGATCAGGCCTTGGGTCTTCTCCTGTAATAGAACTGGCTGCCATTGGAATGCTGGAACTTGTGGTTCCACAAAAGACTGTACAGAACATGTAAAGCCCCAAACATTTGCAGCATACTATGAAAATGATAGTTCGTGAACCCTCCCTTCCCCCTCCATAGATTTCAAGGAACAGCATCCCTTTAACAAGGGACCAAAACATTCAGCCTTTCTATTAGTGCAGCCTGCAATCTTATCTCTTTGTTTCCAGACATGTCAGTCTACAGGATGTCTATACCACAAAACATTGGCCATGACAGCTCATGAATATGCATGAGTAGTGGAGGCAGGGAAATGAGGACATTAGGGAAGGGGGCGGTGGGAGTCACACGGGACATCCATGTATCAGATGAACAGCGTCTGTAACAAGACCATGAAACAGATTATCGCTTTTGCCATCAGCAAGGTCCTAGATTTCTATCAAATAAGTCTCTGGGGATCTAGGTGGAACGTGCTCACTTCTCATTTATTCTGCAATATACCTTTGTTGTGTTTTCCATTGCCTCCCCCCCCCACCCCCCTCATGTATAAGACTGAGGTTCATTGAATCTGAAGGGGGATTTCTGTAGGCAATGCTATAGAAACATAGACAGCAACTAAAGCTGGCTGAAGATGCTATAAGCATGGGTGACCAGAAGAACTACAATCCCATTATGCAGAGAAGTCTCTGCTATTGGCTCGCACCATACGAATATAGTGTACAGAATAGCCCAGAAACCAAATTTTTTTTCCCTCGGCCTCAAACCGAGAACATTCTCACCTGATTTTTCCAAAATTAATGAACGATCCTACAACCATTGGGACGATACCATTAATATTGGCCCAGGGCCCAGATTATACAGATAAAAATAAGTGACTGAAGATGCAGAATGGACAGTGCAGACTGGCTCAGCGATTAGCACTAAGCAAGGTCATGAGTTCAATTCCCGGACAAGGTCTTATCAGTTTGTTTGCTTCCCTGTGTCTGTGTTGGTTTCCTCTGGGCACTCTGGATTCTTCCCACAAGTTAAACATGTGTAGTTCAATTGGCTGCTGACAAAATGAACCATAGCCTGCATCTGTCGGTAAGGGACTCTAGCTAAATTGGTGGGGCTATATAAACGATATTATTAGTTATACGATAATTATTTTTAAATCTGATTTATATAGCGCCACAAATTGTCTGCAGCGATTTAGAGAACATTAGACACTCAGTCGCAGCAACATACTAAGGTCCCTAACATCGACATATACACACACACACTAGGGTTAATTTAGTCAGCAGCCAATTAACCCATTAGCACCCGGAGGAAACCAACACAGACACAGGGAGAACACACAAACTCCACACAGATAAAGCCTTGTTCGGGAATCGAACGCAAGACCTCAGAGCTGTGAGTCACAAGTGCTACTCACTGAGCCACCGTTATAATGGGCTGGATTCAGACTTAAGTGCTTGAAATTAGTGAATCCTGGGCTAAATCATGTTGATTTCAGGGAGAGTCAAGTTAATTGTATTCTTTGCATGCAGGGATATATCTTTGATTTTCTTACTGTACACAGATACTGACCAGCTTTACTATCACACTGTTATTTAGACCTGGGATAGGAAACATCACCTCTCAACTCTAATACTGTTTGCAACAGATGAAATATGACTCCTCCTGCAATCAACATGGTTTAGCCCAGGAGTAACTCATTTCAAGCACTTACTTAAGTCTGGATCCAGCCCAATGATTCTAATAAATGGGATCAGTAGATCAAACGAACATCTCTACTGATCAAATAAGTTCCTTCTGATTTGTAAAGATACATATTTTACAGCATATATATTAGTAAGTTTATATAAACACATAAAAGAGATCCTATATATAACATTTAAAAGTAAATCTATAAAGTGGTACTATGCTTGTGATTACAGAAAGCTACTTCCAGAAGGTTTTGGAATATTGGTTGCTTGGTACATGTTAGCAATAGCTTTTTCTCCAAACAGATTTAGATTTGGCCTGTTATGCATGCGGAGATCATATGAAAGGATTACAGACATGTGACATCTGTGTAGCAGAGTATCAGTGGAGGAGCAATGAATAACTAATTGTACCCTATACAAGCAGTTCAGACAGACAGAGTTCCTGGCTGCCCAGTCTCTCCCAACCCTCCCCCCTCCTGAGTCTGTCCTTTAGATCAGTCCCCTTACCCGTCCCAGTGGGTTGTCCTGCAGGAGAGCTCGTTGCAGTGAGGGGGCCACCTCCTCCAGCTGTAGCATGTGACAGAGGTCCGTCAGCTCTTCCTGTCCCAGAGATCCGGTGCCCGTGGTGTCGAAACTGTCGAAGAGTTCCTTAAGACGAGCTTCATATTGGTCCTGCTCCATCCCATAGCCGCCAATCAGTCCTGGAACACAACAATGGAGGCGTGTTAATAAATACAAATGACTGTCCATTATAATGTGTGTATAATCATCAATCATTATAAACTTCCAAGCGTCAGTGGGGTGTTTAAAAAATGTATAATCTGGGATTTGAACCATGATTATGTCTCGATCAGGTACCATTAAGCACTTTGGGCCTGATCCAGACTTAAGATTGCTTTAATTGCCACTACAGAGGATAATGCATTCCCTCTCACGTATGTAACTTAGCTGCCTTACGTTTGCAGTGCCCTTGCGTATTTCTGGTCGTACGTAATGCCTTGCTGTACATAAATGTGTATATAAGCCCATACTGTACAATGTAAATCCTCCCTCCGCTTACAGTGCTTGCGTAGGGATGTCACACCCTATCATCGGAAGTTACAATGGGTAACATCAGCCACACATGCACATTGCCTTCCCACAGCCAGACTTACGCATGACGGATACGTAAATCGCCTGTCGTTATGAAGTCTGGATCAGGCCCCCTTCAGGATAAGCGCAAATGACACATATTGGGGCTCATGTTATAAAGTTTTGCTTTCAGGTTGTATTTTTGGCGTTTCATATAGAACATGCCCAGAAAATCGGTGGATGAAACATTGCGAGATCATCAGTCATCCGCAAACTAGGCCTACGGTGCTCTGTGACCTAAGGGGCAGTAAAGGTCATTCAGACATTAGCTAAAGCCAGCCACAATCCATGTGAGGTCAATGTTTCCCAACAGAATGAATAAAAATTAGGGGGTGGGGGGGGGAGGGCCACTGTGAAAGTGCTATTTTAGAAATAGAGACAGCCGAAAGCTAATTTTAAGCTGTCTCTTTTGAAAATAGCGTTACTCTATGGGGAGTTTTAGTGCTAGGCTGCAAGGAAAGGGAGTCTCAGGGTTAGGCTGCAGGGGAGGGGTCTCTTAGGGTTAGACCGCAGGGGAGTCTTAGGGTCAGGCTACGGGGAGGAGAGTCTTAGGGTAATGGAAGGGGCGGGTGAGTGTTAGGGTAAGGGTTGGGGTTAGATTCATACTCACCATTCAGCACAGCGTTTTCTTTCTCCCGGAGATCGACTACTTTGCCCCTTTTAAAAAAGGGCCGTTCACACCCATACAAAATGACACGTGCGGATGTAGCCTGTCAGTGCGCACTGTGCAGGAGCAGTACAAAAAAGTTCTGCATCAGATCTCATCTGACTGATGCAGAATTCTATGCCGACATCAGTGTCCACACGGGGGGCTGATCCGCTTTGCTAAGCCCTTCTGTACGATCCTGTACTCCGAATGTACAGAGACATGTGCAGAACACTTAATGTAAGGTCCTGGGCACTCCACCTGCACTCCCACGTGTGGAAATTAAAATTCTAAATTCCGTACTCCAGCCTGCGCGGCGTTGGCTAGCGTACGGAATACGCCCGTAAGTCTGGATCCGATCCCTGGTATGGCAACTGGCATCTAAGAGGTTAATTTAATCAATTCCATTTTGAAATCATCAAGAAATGTCTTCCTCCTCATCCCAAACCCCTGTGATTACATTATACTTTCCTTCAGCAGCTCTCCGCCAGGCAGATTGAACCACTGCCAAGGAGTGCAATGTAATTAGCAATCACGATTAAGTCATTCTGCAGAAATAGCTTAGTTTTGTCTTCTGTTATTGTGTTATTGTGACTGGGGGGGGGGGGTGGGTTTTTTTTTTTCTGTTAATATGTTAATAAGAAGAATGTCCTAATTATTAAGATTATTTCAGAGAAAATGCTGGAGACAATGGAGTGTATTCATTATCTGGATTTGGGAATTAAAGCTGGGTACACACTATGGCTTTTTCACAAGTTGATCGCTTTAATCAAACGATAAACAAGTGTTTGGAACAATATTCCGTTACTGTGCGCGATACCAAAATCGCATCGTTTGATTGGATCATTTAAATGGTCTAATTTTAACAGTCAATGACGGAACGATATCAGAAGAACAGATGGTAAAGAGAGAAGAAAATCATAGAGATTCGCCGATAAATTGCGTGGCGTGCGTACACATAACTTTCCACGCTGATCGGGAATTTTGGTGTTCGTAAAATCATTAAACATATTGCTTTGTGTGAAATTTATGTAGTGTGTACACACGGTATAAGGGCCATATTCACAATGAACAGTAACGGCTTGGTGCGTACGATTCTCAGTTACGCACTAGCCCCCATTTCCGTAAGGTAAAAGTGTATATAGGTTCCTGGGTACGGAAGTCTGTACGTGAGAGGGAGTGGCTCCCCCTGGCATGTACAGACCTTAGGATCACACGACAATCTACTGATCAACGGAACTCTGCTGAGGACACAAGAGTTCTGAACGCAGTGAACGTCTGGATATGTTCCTATGGGTCCATCTGCAAGGAGGTAACGGATAATAAAGACACTGGACCGCAACCAGAGTTTGAGAATAAGAGAAAACAAGAGGAAAGTTACACCGGGGAAAAACCATGTTGCATTGCAGGCAGGGGAGACAAATGTCAGCTGTTGCAAACAGTATTAGAGATGAGAGGTGATGTGTCCTAGACCAAGTCTAAATAGCAGTGGAAAAGATGAAGACTTACAAAATGTGGGTTTGTGAGGGGAGAACATCTGCATTTTGCAATCACAGATTTACATGCTGGAAGCAATTACGATTGGCGGATGAGAAGCATTTAGTGTTTATGCTTGGAGGGAAGAGAGGGGTGTTTAAGTAATACAGCAAGGGTGTGTTTCAGCCCTTATGCACTATCCAATTAAACGTGCTGTCTCTAATTTATGCGGGGCCGGCGTGGAAATCTGCTTGCGCACAAGGGGAGTGGCCTCTCCGGCATCAGAGTTTGGATACCGAGGAGATCCGACATTGTATCTCTGATGCCGCTGGGAACTCCAAGCACAGTAGAAGCAGAGGACTGACTCCAGTGGGTGTAAAAGTGAAGCTGGTCAGTATCTATGTGCAATAAGCAAAGTATTCTCCCCTGAAATACAAGTCAGTTCAACCCATACTAACTCACCAAAACTTTTTTTTTTTTTTTTTTTTATAAACGTGCCCTACCAGGGTGTCATTACCGGCCATTTGGACTTCTAATATGCATTCATCTGCCCTGAACACTGGTACAACATAGTGCAGGAGGAACCTTCAGCGTCTCTACCAAGCGTATTGCTCAATTTTGCGCTTAGAGGCCTGATAAATTAGCAGCCGCCACAACAAACACAAACAGAGCCCGCAGCGCCAGACAGGCCGCGGAGAGGACAATTTCTCTGCATAAATGGCATTTGCAGAGATTAGAACATGACAGGAGAAGTGTCATGACCAGAATGAGGATGAACAAATTAGAAGAGGGTCTCTGGTCTCCGTGGCTGATTTGGGAGGAGGGGAGATCCCTGCCAACAGAAGACATATTTAGGTCAGCGGAAAGCTTGGAATGATTTGTCGGGTGAATTTTGACCTCAGCTGAAAACAGTTGAACAACACTGTAATTATCATCCCAAGAACACAATACACAATATATAGACTCTGCAATACACAATGGGCCTGATCCTGAACAACGCATGCCGTCGCTAGGACGGCGGGCGTAAGATTTGCTTTTCAGCCGATCTGTGCATGCGCCGGGCAGATGTTGCCCGGCGTCGCTACGGCAACGCCCGATCGTGGAACGGGCCTCCGTAGCAGCGCCGTAGGGACGCTGGAGGGGACGT